>PVIU01024793.1:0-24890 GCA_004026605.1 Ondatra zibethicus
TTCATCAAACTGTACTTTTCAGTGGTCTCAGGAATATAGAACATAAGTCCCCAAAGCAACCAACCTTCTCTGAAATGGATACTGAAGATGTGGAAAAAGAAGATAACCAGGGAAAGGAAACCTGCAGCTATGCTCTAAGGGAAGCTGTAAACTCTACATACCTGGATGTGGTGATGTCTGCAGCAGGTAGTCTTTGGAGGCCAATGCCCATGGCTCACTGATGTAGCTTACTTGCTTTTTGATATTAAGATTACACTGCACTCCAAAACTATTTGACCTCTTTCAGGCATTCATTTTCATTAATGGTTAATCTGAAATATAGTTAGGAATTACAAAGGGTTAAGAATTAACTTTAATGAATCTCCATTTTCCATTTACTGATGATTTGTTCCATGAAAACCACCCATCACTGGAAGCTTTGGAAAAGCTGAGTGCATGGAGAATTCCAAGTCATTTGTATTACATAGGTGCTTTAATGACTGAGGCTTCCTCTCCTGCAATCTTGCTCTCAGTTTGAGGAATCCATCTGTGATCTATGTGCAAACATGAAAATACATAGTTAAGAAACAGACTCAAAGTAGGAAGAAGGAGGAAAAGGGAGAGAATAAGTGAAGGATGGAGAAACAGAGACAAAGAACCAGTGAGGTAACAAAGAGGAAGAAAAGGGATAATTGTTTTCTTCCACTTTTATTCACCGAAAGCACTGTTGTTGGAAATAGAAATTATTAAGGAAATGAATTTAGGAAATTGCTGTGATTTTATGAAGCCACAGTGTTTATAAGCTGATTTAAGCATCTCTCTTACTATAAAAGAATATAATATAACATTTGGAAGACTATAGCACATACAAAATTCCACATTCTACTGTACTTGTTGGTAGTGTGGTCTCCTTTTTATTGGATAGCTGATGAAGTTGAAAGCTCTGCAGGGTTCAACCTGTCTTTTTCTATTTCTAGGAAGTTGAGCAATTTAATGTATAACAAAATTATCCTAATGTTTGTAGATGGGAATTGTGAAGATTCCCTCTGGGTTATCTTTAAATTCATGTCATCGTAGATTGGGAATATATGGGTCCCTAATTACCTCCTTTCTAGGTCTCTGTTATTCACTCTTTCTGAAGATAGTGAGCTGTCAACTTTTAATGACCATCTGGGACTTGCACAGATTACAGCTTTGTCTCTTCTTGTTTCAGAGGTTGCTGCTCACTAACAAGCACCTGCCAGGGATCTAGATTTGCATCGTGACTGAATAGATAATCAAAACTAAATTTCTACTTCTTTCAAAACAAGCGAGCAGTGTCACTAATTGGATAATTGGGACACATAAAATATAGTCTAGTAAGTCTCAACATCATTGATGGAGATGGGACTTAATCAGTAGTGCCTCCTTCTTGATTACTTGCAGCACCATTAAAGTTATGCTAGTTTTCAGTCTGAAGCAGTGATTCTTAATGAGGAGTGAGCCTTACTTCAGGAGACTAGCAGTGTCTAGAACAGTTTTTTGTTAAAACTAAAGAAGAGATGATATTGGCATCTGGTCTACACAGGACATTCCAGCACAGAGATTGCTCCAGCCTCAAAATCAATAGTGCTGAGCTAGATATACCTATTCACAGCTTCAGCTCTAAAAAGTTGGTTAGAACTCACGCAGAGGGAAATTTGAAACAGTTCTTAAGATGCGAAGTTGTGATAAAACAGCGTTTGTCTCTTAGGCTAGTTCCACTTAAAATGAGAATACATTACAAGCTGATTTCTGTGTTTCAAGTCCTTTCATCACCTCTAAAACAATTTAGTTCTCTAAACTGCCTTCACTTCACATTACTCTTCAGTATGATGAGGGGAGTAAACCTTAACCCACTGGCTCTTCTTTGAGCTTTATTCATATTTTGTGTGACTTGCATGTTTATGTATACTAGTACATTTCCCTGTGTTATTCTAATATCTTCTTATTTTAGCAGGCACAGTTCAGTCTTTTGGAGTGAAAAATTTGAGCTTCCTACAGAAGCAAGCTGCCATGTTGCAAGCTGCCTGTGGAGAAGAGCAGTCGGCTGGGTGGCCAGCTGCCAGGGAGAAACCGGAGCCTGTCTGACAACCTGACAGGAACCAAATGCTGCCAACACCCTCGAGGAGCTCGTAAGAGGACCCCGTGCTCCAGATGACATGACCTCCCTACCAACACTGATTGCAACCTTGCAGAAGAACCAGTTACACTGTTCTGTGAAACTGAAGTGTGCTTCATCTTTAGCCCTGACCTTTATGGTGATGTTCTTAGACAACAATAGATAAGAGATGCAATGTCAGTGGTAGATTTTAGCTGAGACTGTATGGCCATGAACCATAAACAACCATGGAGGCATCTTGCTGTCCCTGTGTCTAGCCCCAGGTATACAGTCTTTCTTATTAAGAGAAGTCTGGGAAAGATGCAGATTCATCCCCACCACTTTGTGTATTCATTGACCTCTTAATAGACTCAAAGGAGGGACTACTTCTTCCTGAAATTTCTTTTATTTTTATCCCCACTTCTCATCTCTAAGGTCCAGTGACCCACATCAAAAGTGCCCAGATTCATTTGAGTTACTTCAAGCATATTGTTCTCACAGCCCAGTAAATTGATAGATCAATTTTGTGGTTTCATTCAGGCAGCAACATAAAAGAGAAATGGGAGAATAAATGTTCTAGCAGGTGAAACTTCACGAGCTTTCAGAATCATATTTTCTAGTCATAGAAGGAAACTTAGAAATCACAGGCCTAAAACACACATTTCATGCAAAAGGAAACAGAATCTAGAGGATACACAGGAAGGTAAATGGTGGTACAGAATTCTTCTAGCACACAGTCTAGAATTCTGTACAGTTTGTCCTTAAAATTTGAGGAAGAGACCTCATCAATCACTGCTATTCTTATGAGCCAAGAGTTTTCCAAGCATGATGGCTACTTTTGAAAGAAATCCTTTCCTCTTTTTTTAAAAAATAGTTTACTTATTTAGATTTCCAAAATTCTGGTACTAAAATCTAAGCAAGTTATTAGTAGATGAAAGCCATAGCTGCTGCCTTTACCAGAATTTATTCAGGTAAGGAACCCATCTTAAAACGTACTTAAAATATAACCCAAAATGGTTGTTGCTTAAAAGGATAATTAGCAGGGGACTGGCTGCACTTCTTTTGAGCTGCTTTGAGCTTCTCCTTTGGACTCACAGCTTGTCATCCTGCTATACCTAAAAGTAGTATCCATTACTTTTAATGCCAAGAAAATTTGGGTGCTCTGAGTATGGACTGCATTTCAAGTTCTGAAATGGGAGTCATTAAACACTTTTAAGACTTGAATAGCCCCACTGCCTCCTGGTCAGCTGCTTAAAAACACAAAGGGTTGGCAAAGTTTAAGCGAATTGCTCATATTTGAGGTTTTTAAGTATAATTTTTAGACTTATGAAAGACAAAATAAGGTGCAAAACCTCTTTCAAGAAAGCCTGCATCTGTTTTACAGATAGATATTGTTTTCATGTGTGAAAATTCAGCTACATGGTTAAGGGGAAAATCAGAACATAATCCAAAAGTAAGAAGGATCACATGTTTCCCCAAATTTCATCTCTCATTCTGTCTCCTCTAGTTCATTCTGGTGTGAGATACAGACTGCAGACCTTCATCTCTCTGCAACTGTGGCACCAACTCGAACATTTGCTTTTAATCATGGAAACTTGATTTTCATTCATTGGAAGTCCAGAGCAAGCACGAACCTATATGAGAGTTCAGATCGAGCTAAAGATGCCCTTAGCCCACCCCCTATAGAGTCTGATTGGACTGGACTTTGGGTTTAGAGTCAATTGCTTTCACCTGCCTAGAATTCTCTGGGTGGTGTTAGCTTACACTGCCTGCCAGGAGTAGAAGAGCACTGAAGCAAGCTAATGGGGTGCCTGAGTTGTGACATCATGGAGACCTCTGTCCACTTGATAATTTTTCACTGCTAAAACGTTCTGGTCTCACTGTTGAATTTACTTTTTCTGCCCTGTCTGAGACAAGGTGAAACATCAAGTGACCAGAAGTACCTGAAATGACAAATGTGGGCTCGTAAAATTCAGCTAACAGTTTTATCATAATTTATAAGTGTAGTCTGCATCTATGGCCATTCTCAAGATATTATAGATTGTGAAGAGCTTCTCTGTGTCTCTATAAGATGCTGAGTTCCTAGAGATAGAGTCTTGGCAGGCTTTCTCTTAGGAAAAAGAAAGGGGGTGATATTAAATTATAGCTAATAGTTCAAAACTGCATGTATATCCCTTGCCTTCCATGCCTAAGGAGTACAAAGATCTGTTAATTCAATGTTTTTGTTGTATTCATTAAACATAAATATACAGAAAATGTTTGTGCTATCTATGAGTTGAAGTTATTTTAAAATATCTTCCTGTTTGCACTGGTGAGTCAATTTCAAAGAACTGAAGTCTATCACCATTATTTTCCTACTCACAGGCCACCTCTCCAAGCCCACTACAGTGTCTGACGTTTCTCACTCTCAATACCACTAGTATTTTAGGTCCACATAATTCTTTGCCATGGGGACATGCTGTGCAATGTAGAATATCCATCAGCATCCTTGGCCTCTACCCAAAAGTTGCTAGTAAGCAAATCTCCAGATAAAAAACCCCAAACTGTCACCAGATATTACCAAATGTCCTAAGGGACACAGATTACCCCGTTAAAAACTACACCCTATGCTGGCTAAGCACCCCTTGCCTATAGGTAGGAGCTATGTTCTATTGACATTAATATTCCCAGCACCAAGCAAGTGCCTGACGCAATCAGTCACCTCAACATTTACAGAGTGGAGGGCATTTTATTCATTTGTCTTAAGTTTCCTCTTCTGCTAAGCAAGTTTAGGTTGGATGATTGTTAGGAAGACTTCCAGGAACACAGCTTATTATTCTAGATACTGTGTTTAACCTAGACGACTATCATCTTTAGTTGTCAAGAGAAATTTATGATGCTTTAATTATGCTAAAATAATCTATACTGTAGTTTCTATATAATTGTATTTGTATATGTTGTTGGGGTTTCTGTCCTGCCTGGTTCCCGCAGTCATGACATCCCAAAGAAATCACACAGAGGTCTACATTAGTTATAAATTGATTGTCCCATTAGCTCAGGCTTCTTATTAACTCTTATAACTTATATTAGCCCATTATTCTAGTATATGTTAGCCACATGGCTCAGTACCTTTTTCAGTGGGGCAGGTCACATCTTCCTTCTTCTGTGTCTGGGCAAGACTACAGAGAGAGAGAGAGAGAGAGAGAGAGAGAGAGAGAGAGAGAGAGAGAGATTCCCTCTTCCCAGAATTCTCTTGTCCTCCTTGACTCACCTCTACTTCCTGTCTTGTTGTCGTGCCTATACTTCCTGTCTGGCTACTGGCTAATCAGTGTTTATTTAAAACATAATTGACAGAATATAGACAATTGTCCCACACCACTTCCCCCTCTTTTTTTTTAAACAAAGGAAAATATCTACAGTCCATTTTCTGGGAATGTGGGTGTAGTATTCCAGGCTACTTTCTGCTGGTTGGGGGTGCTGATAATCTTATGGGGACCTAAAGGAAAATTTGAATTATGATCAAGTCCTGACTGGAGTATCCTGTGAGTCTTCATCATCTCAGGCGGCAGTCTTGAATCTGTTCTGGATGTAGAACTCTAACATCTGGGCCATCTGTTCCTACTGGAGATTTCTCAGGTGGTCTTCCTTGATCAAACCTGATTTTTCTTAACTCAGAATGAATCTACAGCCTCTCATTTCCTGTGGAAACAAAAGCAAAATCTCTTCTCCAAAGTAACATACCTTTTGACTTCAATTTTGAAGTCAAGGTATTTTAAAAATACTTATCTTGGATTAATTCAGCAGCATTTATAAGCAAATATCTTTTATCAGCTGTTGCTCCTTCCTCAGCATTCAAACAATTCAAAGAGAGCATAATAACATACAGTATCAAGATTCTCTGTGTATTTTCCATCTTTATGTGGCTTTACTTTAACCTCTATTTCTTTTATTTTTACTTTTACTTTTTGAGACAGGTTTTCTGTTTATCTTTGGCTGTCCTGGAATTCCCTCTGTAGACCAGTCTGTCTTAAACTCACAGAGATTCACCTGCCTCTGCCTCCCAAGTGCTGAGATTAAAGGTGTGTGCTACTACACCTTGAATTCACAGAGGTCTGTCTGCCTCTGCCTCCCAAGCTTTGGGATTAAAGATGTGTGCCACCAGACCTTGAACTTGCAGAGGTCTGTCTGCCTCTGTCTCCCAAGTGTTGGGATTAAAGGTGCATACCACTACACCCAACTACTCTCTTTATTTTTTATTTTAAGGACTTTAACCTTTTTCTTTACTTCCCAAGCTTGCAAATATTTTTTTAACACACCATAAACCATTTAGAGATTTTCTTCATCTTTGAATCTCTCTTTACTGTATATCTCTCTTTTTCAGACCATGTGAGCCTTTAATTTGCTAAGCAATATGGAAAGTATTAAAGCCGTGGTTTTTATGGCTGGATCCAGCCCATTCCTTAGCTTTCTGAAATTCCAGGCTCATGGTAGAGGTACCACTAGAGCCATATTTATTGCCACAACTCTATGGCGTTTTATGGTCCCTGCCAGCAAGCAAGCTACAGCAGTCTGCTTACAAATCACATTCAAATGCCCTGTAGCTAGACCTCCTGCCTGAAAGAGTCAGACTTTGCATTGGCAGGATGGCTCAGAGAGCCAGCATTTTAAAATGGCACAGCATTTTTCCTGCTACGGCTGAAAACTGAAAAGCATGCAGTTGGTTTTTCATCAACACCATTTAAGTGTTTTTTGCCAGGACCTCTTAAAAAAGTTGCAAGGTTTTACAGCTAAAGCTGAATCAGGAAGCCTCTCTTAAATGAGAGTGATTGCTTGCCTCTAGCAAGCAAAGCAGACCCAAGAAATTGCTGCTACCAAGAAAACATGCTTTATTCTTTTCTGTCTTCCTGAGCTCTTTCAGGCTTTAAGTGGATACAGTCTTCCAGACTCTGGGCACCATTTGTTGTCTGAGCTTTCGATGGGTGCCATTTTGTTGTTGGGGGGTTCTGTCCCACCTGATCTCTGTCCTCCCACCAGGTCCCACAGCCATTTAGCCCCAAAGAAATCACACAGAGGTCTATATTAATGATAAACCGATTGGCCCATTAGCTCAGGCTTCTTATTAACTCTTATAACTTATGTTAACCCATTATTCTTATCTATGTTAGCCACATGGCTCAGTGCCTTTTTCAGTGGGGCAATCACATCTTCCTTCTTCTGTGGTTGGGAAAGGACTCCCAAGAAATGGGCTTCCTTCTTAGAATTCTCCTGTTCTCATTGCCCCACCTCTACTTCCTGTCTGGTTGTCCCGCCTATACTTCCTGCCTGGCTACTGGCCAATCAGTGTTTATTTAAACATAATTGACAGAAAACAGAATTGTCCCATAACACTCACCCATCCTTTTGAAAAAAAAAAAAACAAGAACTCCAAATCTAATATCCTTTGTTTAGCTTTTCTCCTCACCATTGGCCATAACAACTTGTCCTCTTCTGTTAAGCAAGATTAGGTTGGGTGATTGTTAGGAAGACTTCCAGGAACACAACTTATTATTCTAGATACTGTGTTTAACCTAGCCAACTATCATCTTTAGTTGTCAAGAGAAATGTAGGATGCTTTAATTATGCTAAAATATTCTATACTGTGGTTTATCTATATAATTGTATTTGTATACATATAATTATAATTGTATCATCTCAAATTGTTTAGTGGTATATTTGCTTTTGTTATAAATATGGATAAACTTAAATTTTAAAGAAGTTAAATGTCATCTCTATTAAGTAAATAAAGTACTTCATGTAATACTATTAAGAAGAACCACTACTCTAGTAAATCTTTCTCTAGATTTTTGCTAATATATTTTCTAATCACTCATATATGAATAAACATTGTTTTGCTCCACTTTTTACAAAGTTCATATAAACCCAATTGTTAAGAAAAATACTTACAATTGACCTCATGCCCTTTCAATGTCATACTGTAACATTATCCAACCAGCCCACCCAAGGAGGATTACATTCTTCAGGAAAACATAATTTGATTTGACTTACTATGTACTATTGACCAAGGCCCAGACTTGGGAAAGTTACGGGTTAACTTGCATACTTTTTCTCAGTAAAGATGAAAATTATTTTAGCTGAGTAAGGAAGATAACCCCAAAGGTTACAGTTTAATTGCCCTGTGGGACGTAATCAGTTTTAAATCTAACTTGCAATGCATTCCAGCATCCTTCTGCTGACTAACTATATACATAAATCTCTTTTCCAAATGCTCTTTGAAGCAGCCTTTTACCATCCTGCTAATTCTTTTTTTTGTCAACATTTTCTTGCATATTCATTTTACAAGATTTTCCTCAATGTACAAATGAGGCTTTATTTTCACAAGTTGACTACATTGTAGGTCTTAAGTGCATTTAATACACCTAATCTACCTAAAGCCTCACCATGCCACCCTCAATATGTACTGTAATTGATGGCCTATTTACCCCTCAGATCTGCAAACATCACCATTTTGGGTCCATGGGGGTCACTTAAAGATGGGGACAGAACACCAAAGTCTAGTAAACCAGAAGCAAACTTTATTCCAGGAAAAAAATAAAAAAAAATTTAAATCTCCATCGGGCACAAAAAGCTTATCAGCTAGCTGAGACCACAGCCGGAGATGGACTTGTAAGGCTGTGGCAAAGGCTGGTTTTTGAACTCCACCAATTTATAGCAAGATACAATAAGTGTTAGATAATAACAAAAGAACTTTTACAATCTCAAGATAAAACTCAGATATAAATTGCCCTTCTTTGCAATTTTTATTAACAGAGTTTTTAGTTAGACCAGTGTTTATATTTTAGGTCTGTTTTTTCCTCTGCTACTCTCTGAAGGTGTTTACCAAAGCTCTGCACTCCCCCTAATGCAGTCAGTTTCATGTAGCAGGGACAACGCATAACAGAAAAGTCATATACATCCCACCAGCTAAAGCTTAACTCAGCTTATGTCCATTGTTGATCATGGGTGACTGGGGTGTTATCTTAGGACTAACCCTCAATTTTGCAGAGCTGACATTCAGTTCAGCATAGGGATGTTTCGGTCTGGTAGACAGATGGGTTGTAAAGCAAGCAACCCTCTGTTGACAGTTAATCCTTAAGCTGCTGAGAAAGCTGCTGACAGCCTGCTCTCATTCTCCTAGGCTTACAACTTTATATTTCTTTATTTATATATTCTTATTTCTAGAATCTACATTTCTATATTCTTATTCTTGGGCTTTTCAACCAGAGAGCATCAGTCTACCAATCTCTTGACCAATAAAAGAGCAAAAATACAACATTTGAAATCTAGTTTACAGAAAGCCTATGCTTTAAAAACTTTTTGATGTGGGTAGAGGCCAGAGATGTTAATGGATATACTGCAATGTCCAGTACGCCCCATGGCAAATCAGAACCCAAACCATCATATGCCTGGAACCATCTGTGTTTGTATGAGAGTCATAAATGAGAAAAATTATGTGTGTGTGTGTGTGTCTTCATGTGTATGTGAATGCTCACGTATCTGAACATTTAAAAAATTAAACAGTTTTCCTACATATATCACTCCACTAGTTATCTTTGTTATCCTATATTTCTGCTGTTCATTTATGTAATTGGGTGTAAATATAATCCTCAGTTTTTAGTAGGGTATTCTCCACCATTGTATAGCTAAATATATATATGACTATGCCTTTGCAATGTAGATGGGTGTTGAGATTGCATCAGACTTCCTGATTGTTACAAATATATTGTTTTCATTCATATATGCATTTTTAGAGTAGCAAGGTCAAGGAACTCTCAAGAATTTTTGTCTAGGGGTGAAATTTCTAAGATATATAGCAGTGCACCCTTAAGGTTTTGAGATAATGCACTTTTAATGTTCCCAAAAGAATGATCAAATTTACTGGCCCATCGATGTTCCACTTCTTTGCTAATATCAGTATTCTAACTTTTAAAGTCATTAAGTATATTTTAATTTAAAATGTTATTTTCTCGGATTAATTTTATTTGCTGATTATAAGGCTAGATTAACAATTCTTTCATTAAATTTAGGACTATTTAAGCATTCTTTCTCCCCCAAATTTTTCTGAACCTCTTTTGTGTTTGTGACTACAAATATCTATATGGTAGGCTGTTTAATATTGTACTATGTGTCACAGGAATTCTCATTTTTTTCAGAGTTTTCTCTTTGTTTAAATTTGAATGACTTTGTTCTTGTCTTCATGTTCTCTGCTCTTTTTATCTTCAGTATCTATTCTTTTTATGTATTCATTTTACAGTCTGTGTGTGTGTGTGTGTGTGTGTGAGAGAGAGAGAGAGAGAGAGAGAGAGAGAGAGAGAGATAAAAACAGAGGGGATGATGAAAGAGAATGCACTTGATCCTCAGTTAGTGCTGATCTTTGAAGAGGTTATGTGGACGTGCAGCTTTGCACTGAGGAAGGGCTTTGATACTTTATATCCTCACACTAAATCCAGTTTGCTCTCTGCTTTGTGCTTGTGGGTGAGAAGTGATCTTTAAGCTTTCTACTGCTACCACCATGTCTGCCAGTTGCTGCCATGTCCTTTTACCAAAATTGACTGGAACCATAAGCCTAAATAATATTAAATAATATTTTTATTCTATAAATTGCCTTGAACATGACATTTCATCAAAGCAACAGAAAAACAACTAAATACACCTAAATTTCATTTAGTTTTTTATCACCCATAGGGAGCCCTTGCCTCCTGATTATTTACATTATCACTATTATTTGCACTGAGTATTCTTCAGAATATGAATCACATTTAGGTGCTCCAGACATGTATTTCAATTTTTTTATTAGAGATACTAGACGTTGTGAATTTTATAGGTGCGTCATCCCTAGATTTTGCTGTCTTAATTTAAAAGAAAGTTGTTTTTATTCAGAAGCAATTACTTGAAGATATGATCAACACTTTAGAAACTTGTTTTTACCTTTTGTTACAGTGAGTTTAAAGCAACTTTTCCTATGCCAAATTTGCTAATATAAAGAGTCCCTTTGTTGGTCTACACTGAAAATACAAATTTTAAAATGTCTGTTCACTGTGTTTGATGAGCCTAGCCTCCTGTGAGCTCTGAAATTGTTTAACTTAGAACTGTGCAGTGAGAGCTCTTTTCATTTTTGTGGAATTTCACCTTCTGTGCACGCACTTGAATTTTCATTTGAAGCTTCTAGGAAGAATCCTGGAGTTCTCCCTCGGTATAACACTCCCTTCGTGCCACTGCACCACTCTGTCTTTCATCTTGAACTCTGATCCTTGTCTCTATAATTTATAGAAACCAAAGTATTTTATTTGGTTTTTCCAAAACATGGTGGCATTCAAGAAGTGCCTCTATGATGAAAACCAGGACAATCGCATAATTCACCTCATATATTTCTTTTGTTTCCTTGGCTTTCTTCTTTGCATAAAATGGTTGTTCTTATCTATTTTGCCCAGTTTCAAGTTGCTTAACGTAAAAGCTCAAGTTGACACAAGTTGACTTGAAATAGAAGTCTGCAGCTTCTTTTGATAAACAAATGAAATCAGACTTATTCACCTTTGCCCTTATTTGTAATTTCTTATTTAAGAAATCCTTTTCAAGACCAGCAGATCCATCCGGAGGAGTAAGTGTATCCCTGCCCGGCTGCCCAGATGCCCCGGGAAGGGCATACAGGCACCCTTCAAGCCCTTAAACTTTCTGGCCATTCAGTGGGGCTTCCTCCCCACACTGGCTTTTCTGCTTATCCCATCCCAGCTTACCCCCATGCACCCCTTTCATCTGAGGGGTCCTAGGATCCCCAAACTCAGCCTGATTTGGGGCTGAGGCTCTGGGGAAAAAGTGGTGAGTGCAAGGCTGCAAGGGTCTCTTTGTTCCATGGAGTGGGCTTCTAACAAGCCCACCCTTTTGTCTGAGAGGTCCTTGGCCAGCGAGTGGCCCTGGTCGAGCAGCAGTAGATCCATCCAGAGGGGACCTCTCAAATCACCCTGCTTTGTAGCTGAGGCTCTGGAAACAAAGTGGTGAGTGCAAGGCTGCAGGGGTCTCTTTGTTCCATGGAGCGGTCTTCTACCAAGCCTGTCCTTTTGTCTATGAGGTCCTTGGCCAGCAAGTGGCCCTGATCCAGTAACAGCAGATCCATCTGGAGGGGGTCCTTAGATCCACCACCACAGCTTACTTCAGGGAGGAGGGGATCTGAGAGTCAACTCCAGTGCTGAGGAGACCTAAGAGAAGGCAGAACAAGAAAAATCCCCAAGTACACAGTTAGCCACAACAAAAATCGGACCAAGACACCAAGACTCTCCTGACTGTGTTTGAATGAAGAGATGGGCAGGTGCCAATGCAAGAATTCCTCCAACAACCTGAAAAGCAACATGATAACACCAGAATCCAGCAAGTACGCAACAGGAAGACTTGAACAACCTAAACCAGAAGAAGAAGAAGAAATCGACTTTAAACGTAAAATTATGAAAGTGATAGAGACAGCTGAAGAGGACGTGAAAAACTCCTTTAAAGAAATAGATGAGAAGACTAACAAAAAGTTAGGAGAAATGAATAAATACCTCAAAGATATCCTAGAAAACCAAGAAAAAGCTATCAAACAGGTAATGGAAACAGTTCAAGACTTGAAAACTGAAATGGAGGCAATGGAGAAAACACAAACTGAGGGAAGGCTGGATATGGAAAATCTGGGTAAAAGAACAGGAACTACAGAGACAAGTATAACCAACGGAATACAAGAGATATAAGAAAGAATCTCAGACGCTGAAGATAGGATAGAGAAAAAAAATCTCATTGATCAAAGAAAACAACGAATCCAACAAATTCTGAACACAAAACATCCAGGAAATCTGGGACACCATGAAAAGACCAATCCTAAGAATAATAGAGGTAGAAGAAGGAGAAGAATTACAGCTCAAAGGCCCAGAAAATATATTCAACAAAATGATTGAAGAAAACTTTTCAAACCTAAAGAAGGCTATTCCTATGAAGGTACATAAAGAACAGTGAATAGACTGGATCAAAAGTAAACATCTCCTCACCATAAAATAATCAAAACACAAAACATACAGAATAAAGAAAGAATATTAAGAGCTGCAAAGGAAAAAGGGCAAGTAACATATAAAGGTAAACCTATCAGAATTACACCTGACTTCTCTATGGAAACCATGAAAGCCAGAAGGTCTTGGATAGATGTGCTGCAGACACTAAGAGACCATGGACGCAAGCCCAGACTACTATACCCAGCAAAGCTTTCTTTCTCCATTGATGGAGAAAATAAGATATTCCAGAATAAAAACAAATTTGCACAATACGTAGCCACAAACCCAGCCTTATAGAAAGTACTAGAAGGAAAACCACAACTAAAGGAAGCAAACAACACCCATAATAACACAGACATCTAACAACCGTCCACCAGCACAACTCAATGAAGGGAAACACACAAACTCTATCACCACAAAAAAAAATAGCCGGAGTTAACAACCACTGGTCATTAATATCACTTAATATCAATGAACTCAATTCACCTATAAAAAGGCACAGGTTAAGAGAATGGATACAAAAACAGGATCCAACATTCTGCTGTTTACAAGAAACACACCTCAACCACAAAGACAGACATTATCTCAGAGTAAAGGGTTGGGAAAAGGTTTTTCAATCAAATGGCCCAAAGAAACCAGTGGGTGTGGCTATACTAATGCCTAACAAAATCGACATCAAACTAAAATCAATCAGAAGAGATGGAGATTGACACTTTATATTCATAACAGGAATAATCCATCAGGATGAAGTCTCAATCCTGAATATTTATTCACCTAATATAAAAGCACCCACATATGTAAAAGAAGCATTACTAGAACTCAAAGCACACATCAAACCCCACACATTAATAGTAGGAGATTTCAACACTCCTCTCTCACCAATGGACAGGTCAACCAGACAGAACCTTAACAGAGAAGTATGAGAACTAACAGATGTAATGAATCGAATGGACTTAATAGACATCTATAGAATATTCCACCCAAATAGGAAATAATATACCTTCTTCTCAGCATCTCATGGAACCTTCTTGAAAATTGATCACATACTCTGTAACAAAGCAAACATCCACAGACACAAACAAATTGGAGTAATCACCTGTATCTTATCAGATCACCATGGAGTAAAGTTAGAATTTAACAACAATTCCACCCCCAGAAAGCCTACAAACTCATGGAAACTGAACAGTCAACTATTGAACCACTCCTGGGTCAAGAAAGAAATAAAGAAAGAAATTAAAGTCTTCCTTGAATTCAACGAAATTAAAGACACAACATATCCAAACCTATGGGACACTATGAAAGTAGTGCTAAGAGGAAAGTTCATAGCACTTAGTGCCCACATAAAGAAAACGGAGAAAGCACACATTAGTGACTTAACAGCACACCTGAAAGCTCTGGAAAAAAAAAGAAGCAGACTCACCCAGGAGGAGTAGAAGACTGGAAATAAACTGACAGCTGAAATCAACAAAATAGAGTCACAGAAAACAACCCAAAGAATCAATGAAACAAAGAGCTGGTTCCTTGAGAAAATCAACAAGATTGACAAACCCCTATCCAAACTAATCAAAAGGCAGAGAGACAACACTCAAGTTAACAAGATCAGAAATGAAAAGGGGGACATAACAACAGACACTGAGGGAATTCAGAGAATCATTAGGTCTTACTACAAAAGCCTGTATGCCACAAAATTGGAAAATGTAAAAGAAATGAACAGTTTTTTAGATAAATACCACATACCGAAATTAATTCAAGACCAAGTGAACAATTTAAATAGACCTATAAGTCGTGAGGAAATAGAAGCTGCCATCAAAAACTCCCAACTAAAAAAAAGTCCAGGACCAGATGGTTTTAATGCAGAATTCTACCAGAACTTCCAAGAAGAGCTAATACCTATACTCCTTAATATGCTTCACATAATAGAAACAAAAGAGTCATTGCCAAACACTTTTTATGAAGCTACAGTTACCCTGATACTAAAACCACACAAAGTCGCAACCAAAATAGAGAATTATAGACCAATTCATAGATCCTCCTGGAAATTGGAAGCAAACTAGATCGCCAGGCAAAAGTTCAGAGCATGGGGGTGGGGATAGGGGTGGGGGTAGGGGTGTAGGTTGGGGTAGGCGTGGGAATGGGGAATGGGTGAGGGCGAAGGAGAAGGGAGAAGGGAAGGACTGGGGAGAGCTTGAGGGAGTGGGAGGGTGAAGATGGAGGAAGGGAGGATATTGGAGCAGGGAAGAAGATATCTACATTAAGGGAGTCATTTTAGGATTGCCAACAGACTTGGCTCTAGAAGGAATTCCAGGTGTCTATAGGGATGTCCCCAGCTAGGTACTTGGGCAGCAGAGGAGAGGGTGCCTGAACTAGCCTTGTCCCATAGTCACATTGATGAATATCTTGATTATCACCACAGAAATTTTGTCCGATGGATGGGGATAGAGACAGAGACCTACATCCACATCAGAGCAATGGACTGAGCTCTCAAGGTCCAGTTGAAGAGCAGAAGGAGGGAGAAGATGAGCAAGGAAGTCAGGACCGCGAGGGGTTGGTCCACCCACTGAGACAGTGTGCCTGATCTAATGGGAGCTCACCAAACCAGCTGGACCGGGACTGAATGAGCATGTGATCAAACTGGACTCTCTGAATATGGCTGCCAATGGGGGTGGACTGAAAAGCCATCGATAATAGCTTGGGACCTGTCTCTTCTGCATGTATTGGCTTTTTGAGACCCTAGTCTATTTGGATGCACACCTTCCTAGGCTGGGATGGATGGCAGAGGGCCTTGGACTTCCTGGCCTCTCTTAAGGATGGAAGGGGAGGTAGGAGGGTTAGTGGGGGAGCAGGAGGGGACTGGGAGAAGGGGAGGAAGTGTAAAATTTTGAATGAAAGAAATTAAAAAAAGAGAAAGAAATCCTTTTCTAGTACATTCTAAACTTTTCTAGTCTTCAAACCATTTTTAAGCAATTTCCTTATGTAAGTATCAAAGTGTGACCAAATGATTTCTGGAAAGTGCACCCAGTCTCCATTGATCTACAAGAGGCACTTTCACTCTACTTTTCTATCTCTACAAAGTATCTGAAAGGAACTCTGGAGTCTTCTCTTTCTGTGAAACTATGGTCCTGTCTACGTCTTCCTTCTTTTTCCCCAGCCATTGTATCACAGTAGACTGTTTTGACTACAGTGAAAGATAGTCATGAGGACATTTTGGAGTGAGAGAAAATGTGCATGATCAGTTCTGGAGGAGAAACGGAAATCTTGGTTATATCTTTTGGAGCACAAGGTCATTAAGACACTTCCAAAAAGAAAAGCAATGCAATCAGAACCTGGGCTAGCCAATTCCTGTACCTATGAAACTAAAGGACAGATAGCATCTTTAGCACGGTGATGGAAAAGTTAGCCTCCTTTACTACCACCTCTATTTAAGGTAGTGCCTATAGGTCCTGAGACCATAAAATCGGAAGAATACTCACTAATGTGCTGGTTATTTGTCCCTCTATGCCTAAGTATGTCTTGGGTTGTGGTCAAAGTACCTAGTAAAGAAGACCCCAGAAGGCTTTAGGCTTCATATTGAGCTCATTATTCATTGGTTCCCCCTGACACACTAATTTATAAAAGGTAATTGTAATGGTCTGCTCTGTCCCTTCAAGATACAAGCCACGCCCACTCCCTCCCTCATCCAATGAGGCAAGCTGATTTTCAGATTCTAGCCTGAGTCCCTTCCTTTTCTGTCTCCCTCTCAAAGATGCAGCTTCTGTCTCCCCCAACTTCTCTCCTTCCCCCTTCTGTCTCTCTGTCTGTCTGTCTGTTTGTCTCTCTCTCTCTCTGCCCCCTCTCTGCTCTTCTCCCCTTCTCCCCTTTCCCCTCCCTAACCCACTAAATAAATATCCAACCTCACTCTGCATGGCATGCCTATCCATCTGTCTCTTGCCTGCTGCGTGGCTTCCTGCCTAGGACCAGCCACCTTCGGAGACCTGCAGAATGGTCTCATGGTGTTCCCATCTGTCTGTCTCTCCTTGTGGGACTGGCTGCTCTCGGGACCAGCTGCTCACTGCCTGCCTCTGCTCAGGAACATGTGGCATGGTCTCATGGCCCACTACCTGCTGCAACCATTTGGGAACCTGCAGCATTACATTGGTAAAAGGCTGCTCGGAGCGACCTCTGGCCTCTCTGGCTTCTGCGTCACCCTGACCTGATCCAGTCAGGCTATAGCACCCCACCTTTAGGCAGAGGACACTCTCCTACAGTTCCTGCAGTGTTCGCTGCCAGTTTACACCCTGCCTATAGGGAGAGACGTCCCATTATAGGCCTTGTGGTGCTGCCATTTCACGGGTTTTCATGGTATCAGCTATGGGTAGCAAGCCATCCAAGCCCATCAATCCAACCTCTCCAGTGATACCTTTTAGAAGCCCTAAAATCCCAGGCCTTACTGCCCTACTTCTTCACCTCCTATCCTCACTCTGCCAGTGTCCTGCTGCCTCCACTTTTAGGGGAGCTTTCTAACTACTGTCAGCTCACAGGCAAATGGAAGTCGTTTCCTATAAATGTCCCTGCCACTGCTACTGCTGCCAACAAGATTGGTTGGATCCATGAGGCAGCTATTTTCAATTCCAGAATTTTGCTCCTGGCTGTAGCTTGTGGCATGACGGCTTAGCGACAGGGTGTATCACACATCTAGGATTCTCTTATTATTAAACTTAGAATCCCTACAGCTCAAAACTTGTGGTTTTTCCATACAACATGTGACTGCTGCCATTTTGACTGAAGTCAGGTGATCTTACCACCATCTTTACTGAGGTCAGGTGAGCTCGCCACCATCTTGGCTGAGAGCCAGGTCAGGTGACCAAGTTCCACCATCTTTACTGAGGTATACCCTGCCTGGTCCCCCAATTTTCTTATGTTTTTGGATCTAAATTCCTATTGCTGACTCTATTGCATGTGTATTTTGTGCAGTGGCATGCCTTTGGTAGGGCCCTCCTAGAGCATTCACTTTACCCAGTTCCTGTTCACCCTGTGTGTATGTGTGTTCATACATGTAATTTAAATGCACCAATGTTTACTGTTAAATGTTATAATTGTATGTTCATTGAATCTCATTTCAGACTACAATAACAATAAGTCTCATGTTTTAAACTGCTATGTACTTTTAAGTCTCTTACAAAGATACTTTATATTTAATCTAACCCTCATTTAAAATATATTAACATGTTCTCTACTATTGTCAGTTCTGCCATTAACCTTCTATTGCAAGCAGTTTTTTCTTCTTTCTGTCTTTTTATGAGTGTAAATCTTACCTGTTAAGAGCCAGTACAGTCAAGCTCAGATCCAGCTCTCCAGGCAGATTCTATACTGTAGCTGTATCTGATAAACAGCCCTCAACTGCTCAGAGATCTGGGGTATATGGTATTTAAATATTTATTATTAAAAAACTTTTCATATCAAAAAGAGACAGGTTGGCTCCTAGCAGCAGCATTCTACTTCCTCCAAAGAAGACAGAAGACAAATGGGCACAGAACAATGTCCATCCGCAATTTGCTTCAACTGCAAAGCTCTGACCACTGGGCAAAACTGTGTTTCATCTAAACTGAAGATCTCCAGACATGGACAGAATCACTGGAATCAAGAGCTTAGCTGCTCAGGTCAAGGTAGGCTTGTCTTCCCACAGATTTCTTAGCCCAGAGGATCTTCTGGAACCTGGCAGGCCCTGCACTAAACAGCAAAATACAAATATGACCTTCAGTGACCATGGAGGACCCTAAGGAATAGTTCTAGGTGCCAACCAAGTAAGTACTCTGTTGTTTTTAATCAATAACTCAAGTAAAATTTTATCCTTCTCAAAGATCTCTGAGGTAGTTTGGCAGCCGAGAGGTTTTGTCAGTTTAAAAGGATAATATCACCAAACAAGTTTCAATAAAATACAAATACAAGACCTGCAAGTTATAAAGGTGTGAGAAGAAATACAAGTTATCAAATTTCTCTCTCATGCTGCCTTCCATAGTCTTAAAAATAGTTTTTGTTATGCAAAAATATCTGTTACAATCATTTTGACATAAATATGCTACTGTTTATACAATGTATATGTCTAAAATTTCTGTTTTCATAAACACAAAAAGTTGTTGTGAGTTCCAGGGAGCCAAATTGAAGGATCTACCTTTAACAGGTCAGATATAACCCCTTTAATTCCCTGGTCCTAAAATTTTTTTCCCTAAACTTAACTTTGTCCTCTGTTCTGCCAATACCTTAAACAGGTGTAAGAGATACCAGACATTTCCATACCACAAACACTGGACAGGAACAAACAGACCAGCTATGGCAGGATGTGACCAGCACCCAGATTTCTTAGGTTCCCCCCAGACAACACCCACAAATATGCAGGAAGCCATCTTGAGAATTTACTGCCCCAATTCCTTTAGCCTGTTGTGCCTAAACTCCTGCCTTTTTATTATAAAAAAGAGATGGAAATGTAATGGTCTGCTCTGTCCCTTTAAAAGAAAAGCCACACCCACTCCCTCCCCGATCTGCTGAGGCAAGCTGATCTTTAGCTTCCAGCCTGAGTCCCTTCTCTTTTCTGTCTCTCCATTTTCCCCTGTTCTCCCCTTCCCCCCTCTGTCTCCCTCTGTTTCTCTCTGCTCTTCCCCCTTCTCCCCTTACCTCTTCTCCCCTTCCCTTCCATAACCCACTAAATAAATATACAACCTCACTCTGCATGGTGGGCCTATCCATGTCTCTGTCTCTCGACAGCCACGTGGCTCCCTGCCCGGTACCAATCACCTTAGGAGACCTGTGGCATGGTCTCATGGCGTGCCCTTGCACCTGTCTCTCCTTGTGGGACTCACTGCCCCTCATGGCCCACTGCAGCCACTTGGGAACTGTGCCGTCCCTGCCTGGGACTTGCTGCTCTCAGAACCTGCTGCCTACTGCTGCCACTTGGGGACCTGCACCATTTCTGCTGCTGCAGTCACTCGGGGATATGCAGCATTTTTACTTAATCCATCACAGCAATTTATTTTGTTGTTATTGGAGCTGACTGTATTTTAGTCTACGAGAATCCGAACTGCTTTCTTTGGCCTATAGCATACACCAATTGTTCTCAGCCTTTCTAATGTTATGACCTTTTAATACACAGTTCCCCATGTTGTACAAGTGAGCACAACCATAAAATTATTTTCATTGATACTTAATAACTGCAATTTTGCTACTGTTATGAAGCATAATATAAATATCTTATATGTAACCCCAAAGGTTTGAGACCCATGGGTTAAAAACGACATAGATGGCTACAGGAGTCATATAATCAAGGTCAAACTAGTGACTGTGACTTTGGATACTTGCCCTTTGACCTCCCAGACATATATAGTGTATATTTGTCCTACGGTTGAAAATATGCTAAGGGTGGACATTTTTTGAGGTTGGTAGCCCTCCAACTACCAGGGAATTCAAACTTTGAGCGAGGATTGTCAAACTGGTTATAAGGTACTACTCACACACGCAGGGCTTTCCAACCACATAGCCATCGTTCATACACACCAATATCAGTTGGCTGAGAGTCGTGCTTATATTACATGAGTAATACATAGCCCTACAATGCTCCTGTGTAGCTTGGGAAGAAGCCAGACAGCACCTAGAGAATGACTGTAGATCACTGAGGCTTTACATGTTGCTATGTGACTCATCATGGACCTAATTGAGTAATAAATCTCTAACATTTTTAGTTGGTATTACTATGTAGTGCATGGAGAGTTACTCCTGGGATAGTTATATAGTTTCATCATTTGTCAGGGTTTGATGGCTCAGGACTAAGTGTCCTGGTAAGAACCCAAGGTGGTTACTGTATACCATTACATTGATGATGTATGCTTTTTCTTTCCCTTTCTTATACAGATTTTGCTTTTGTAGCTGTGAGTCTGAGAGGTTCTTTGGGGACTGTTCTAAAATTGTGGGGGTGAAGAGTGAATGACTCTTTTTAGTACAAGGGTCTGGCTTATCTGAAAGGGGACACTAAATCTTGGGAAGAGTGTCGGAGTTCAGTTTTGACAAGTATAACACTTACCAGGATTGGGGCATGGGGAGAGAAAAATAGGTAAAGAGAATGAAGTTGTGAGTGAAAATAATAAAACAGAAGCATAGGTTAGTATTAGAAGGGAGGAAGGGAGTTGCAGTGAATACTGAAATTTGCCCGCATTTTATTTTCCATACACTTTTATACCTCAACACAAAAGGGGGAAGAAGGCAAAAAAATGGCTTTAACATGATATAAAGGACAACTAGAACACTTACTTACTTCAATACATTGAGACATAAAGTCATTAATTCATGAGAAAGATATTCTGTTGTTTAGGTAGTAAACCCACCTGAGATCAAATATCCTAAAGGCAGCCAAACCTCTTAATTCAAAAGAAGGAGCAGAAGTATGCTTGAATTTCCTGACCTTTTGTCAGGGTGGAGTGGATATACCTGTATGGGCCATCTTAATATCAAAACACCAAGTAGCCACACTCTAGGTCAAGGTGTGTAGCCACACTTGTTGTCAACAACTTTGAACAAGCTAAAACTCTCTCACCTTGAGACAAGGTGGAAATAGGCTCACATTTTTGGGCCTTCACAGAACAACAATACACACACACAAACATGCACACACACCTCACATGCATGAACACACACACACTCACACGATATGGCCTCACTAAAAGATGTCTAGTATACTGCAAATTTCAGTAGGGACATGTGGTAATTTGAATAAAAATGGCCCCATGGGGTGTGGCACTATTGGAAGGTATGGTCTTATTGGAGTAGATGTAGCCTTCTTGAAGGAAGTATGTCACTGGGGGTGGATTTTAGGGTTTCATAAGCCCAAACCAGGCCCAGTGGCACACCCTTTTCCTGTTATCTGATGATCTGGATATAGGACTTCTGGCTTCTTCTTCAGTACCATGTCTACCTTCAAGCTACTATGTTTCCCACCATGAGATAATGGGCTAAACTTTTAACCTGTAAACCAGCCCCAATTAAATGTTTTCCTTTTTTAAGAGTTGCTGAGGTCATGGTTTCTCTTCACAATAACAATCCTAAGACAGAAGTTATTCCCAGGGACCGGGATATTGCTGTGATAGGCCAGATCATGCTTTTGTTTAGAGGAATGTGGACTATGGGATGTCAGATTATGAAAGCAGTTAAATGCTTTAAGTGTTGCTTAATAGGCCGTACTACTAGGAGCATGGAAGACAGTGGTCCTAAGGGTAATTTGAATTGTGGGGGCCCAGCTCAAGACGTTTCAGAGAATTTTAGTATGTGGCCTAGAGATCCCTCTTGTGATATGTTGGCAAAGAATGTGGCTGCTTTCTACCCTTGTCCAAAAAAATCTACATGAGGCTAAACTGATTAGCAGTTTTGGCAGAGATTCCCAGACAGCCTACTGTTGACTGTGTTACTTGGTTATTAGTGGCCATACTTACATGCAGATCTATAATGAAAAGGAGCAAGTTGAATGAGGAAGGAAAAATACAAAATGTGCCATTAGAGGAGAAAAAGAGCATCAAAGAGTTTAATAGAATTAAGTTTTGTGTTCCAGAAGATAAAGAAATTAAAGAAAACCTGATGCTGAATGGAATAAAGGGATTTGTGACCTTAGGGCAGGATTTCACCCACATAAGTGCCCAACTTGTAAAAAAGAATTAAAGAAAAGCTTAGGATCTGGTGTTGTTTCACACACCTTTAATCCTAGCATTCAGGATGCAGAGGAAGGCAGATCTCTGAGTTTAAGGCCAGTGTGGTCTACAGGTCAAGTTCCAGAGTAGACAGTCTTCGGTAGTGAAAGAAACCATTGAAAACAGAAAGCTGATGAAAATGTGTTTGAACAAGGGGACCATGTTCCAGTCCCAGCAAGCAACAGAACTTGGCCACTTCAGCCACGTGGTTCTGGCTTTCGAGTCAAGAATAAAAAAGGGGGGGTTGGGAATCTCCCTCCATGGCTAAGAAAATCTGCTGAGGCCCAGTGTGTGGCAGGGGTGTCCTGTATGGAGTCCTAAAGAGGTCATTGTGTGAAGCTGTGAAAATGAAGCCTGATTGCCTTGGAGACCCTAAAATGTTGGAGATGCCAGAGCTCTGGGATACCTGCCAAGGAGAGCTACTAAGACAGAATGAGTGGAACCAATCCAAGAAAGGGAAGTCTGTTGCAGTTAACAAAGCTAAAAGGAGTTGGAGATCTGAAGAGCACTTGACATCAGACACGGAAATGCAGAGTTTGCCCAGCTGGTTTTTTGGTCTTGTTTTGACCCAGTATTTCCTCACTATGTTCCCTTTTCCTCTCTTTTGGAATAGTAATATATATCCTGTACCATTATAGTTTGGAAGTATGTGATCTAAGTTTTGATTTTGATTTTATAGAGGATTACAATTAAGACATTGCCATGAGTCTCAAACGAGAATTTGGGACTTTTAAATGGGCTTGAGATTGATAGACATGGGAACTTGAAATTGAACTGAATTCTTTTTGTGTTATATGGCTGCAAGCTTTTGGGGGTAAGGGATTGGAGTGTGGTGGTTTGAATAAAAATGGCCCCCATAGGCTCATATGAGTGAAACTATATTGGGAGGTATGGCCTTATTGGAGTAAGTGTGTCCCTGGCAGTAGGTTTTGGGGTTTCAGAAGCCCAAGCCAGGCCCAGTGTCACCCTTTCTTCCTGCTGCCTGCCATGTAGAACCCTCAGTTACCTCTCTCTCTAGCACTATGTCTGAGTACATGCCTCTATGCTTCCTGCCATGATGATAATGAACCTGTAAGCCAGCCCCAATTAAATATTTTCCTTTTAAAGAATTGTCATGGTCATAGTGCCTCTTCACACCCATAGAAACCCTAAGACAGTACAAAAAGACACTTGGGAGGTGCCAACAGTACAACTGTCTACTAATGTTATTTACACATAAACAGAAGTTGATCAAGGTGGCCAGTGGACTGAATTAAGTGTTAAATGGCTAGTAGTCATAAATATCCCTCCTTAGTCCCATACTCCATGTGTATATTAGATTGCGATGTAGACCTTTGGCTCCAATGGGACTCTTCCCTGTAGGAAGATCTACATAGCCTAGAGAGATAATAGTGGACCTGAGGGCGGAAAAAACCTACAGAGCCTGAGAGCTTGGGAAACCTATAGAGTCCCGTAAGTCAGTGATGGGTCTGAAAGCCTACTGAGTCCTAGGGCCTAGAAAAATCTACAAGGTCTAAAAACCTACTAACCACAGTGAGTCTTGTTCTACATACTCTTCCAAGAATTAGGAACCTAAATAGTACTCTTTTTTAATTTTTTTATTGCTTTATAAATAATACTCTGGCTGAATCCCGACCAGCGGATAAAACAGCCACACTCAGGATTCTTCTCGGATCACGCTTTATTGGAGAGCCCTTGGTTGAGGCGGGAGGCGAGAGAGAGAGAGGTCTAAAATGGCGGCTGCTTATATAGGGAGATATGACACGACTCACGCCTTGATTGGCTGCTATGTACCCGCTGGCACCAGAGTCCTCGGGATTGGTTAGGGACACCTAGGTTATTGCGCATGCGGGAAGCACCTGGATGCTCAGTCCGGAAGCATTGCCAAATATGGAATTGTTTACCTCCAAACTGCGAGGATGCAAGCGTCATCTTGTAATGGCGTTTGTGCCTATGGCTCCCTGCAGTTCCCCCTTTTAGTTTAAATTCCAAGGCAGCAGGTAAGAGTAGAGGTCTGATCTCTGTTAAAATGTAGGACATATGTACCATCACTCATCCAGGCGT
>PVIU01024794.1:0-24876 GCA_004026605.1 Ondatra zibethicus
TACCCACTGCAGAGGTGACTGAAGTGCCTGAGAGGTGGTCACAGCTCTGCAGAGTGTGGGTTCACACGGGCAATAGTGGCTCTGGATCCTACCATACTGACTTACTGAAGTATTGTTTGTTCAATGCAGTGGAGCAAAGGTCCCAAGGCCAGCTGTGAACACAGGTTGCAGAACCGGGGCCTGAGCCACAGTGGCTCAACAGAGATAGTTCTACCAGTGTCTGAAGCATAGGCACACAAATATAAGCATACAGGTGGGTCTGTAGCATGAAGGCTGGGAAAGACCATGACTCCCGGATCTGGGCCACATGGAGTGATGTATGAATAGAGAAATGTAGTATACAAGAATATCACTCCATGAAGAAATTCCATATTGGCAATGGCTACTGACAAGTCTAGCAGCAAAAGTCATTTTCTTCAAAGAGAAGGCCACTGGGAGCCATGGCAGTGCTCTATGAATTGCTGATACTGACACGCCAGCTTTGTAGGAATCTCTAGATGTCACAGGTTTGCCACCTACCAACAACTCTTGAGATTGTCTTCTGGTCTTTGCTACACTTCTTGTAGGTTCTTAGTTGGGCGCTTGCCGTAACTGTTTCTGAATCTCTAAGTGTTGTCTTGGAATGAAGGGAGAAAGAAGCCTGTTGCCTCCTATTCTAACATCTTACTAATGCCATTACCCACCAGTCATTCTTAAGTTGTTCATGATTTAGACACACTTTTCAAAAGCACAAAACATCCTAAAGAAGTTAAGATTATACGGATAATTTCCAAATTTTAGAAATAGAAGACATATAACGACGTGGGTCTAGCATGATGAGGTAGGGCTAATTTCTCTAAAATAGAGTTTGACTCAACAGTTTTGAAAATGTTTGAATTTGTTCCCTGAGAAGATTCATAGGCTCTAGTTTCCAAGCATTTTCCCTGAGGTTACTTTTGAGAGGCAGGCTGCTTTGTAACCGAAGCTGTCCAGGCAATCCAGGGGCAGTGCAGGTTCAGACTTCACTGACTTGGAGTTACTCATGCATTCACTTAAGAACATTTAGCCTCCTAAAGGGAAAGCTCCTTCTTTTAGTACAGTTAGTAAGCATGGTTAAATAGGGATTATTATAATTATCTCTAATATTTTTACAAACTTAAAATACTTTAAATTGTAGTTTTAATTATACTGTAACTACTGGTTGGGTTTGGGGCAACCTGTTTTTACATGGAGATTGAATTACAATTAGTTCATTTTTGTTAAACCGATAAAATGATTTGGGTACACTGATATCTAAGAGTAAATTAAAATATTAGGGGAAAGCTATTATTAGTAGATTTAGGAATTATTTAGTGTTGTCAGAATAATGTACTGGAGTCTCAATTTTGAGAATCTTAGTGAACCTCTTCACTATACCTGTCTTTCTTCTTTCGTGAATTGAAATACTTTCATTATTTAAAAGATTTTATTTTATTTTATTTTATATGGTTTTCCTGGGTTTGTGTAAGATCATTTTGTGCATTACTGTGGAATCCAGAAGAGTGTGCTAGATCCCCAGGAACTAGAGTTATGGACAGGACAGTCTTAAGCCATCATGAGTGCTGGGAACCTAACTCAGGTCCTCTGCAAGAGCAGCAAATTCTCTTAATTGCTGAGCCATCTCTATGGGCCAGAACTCCTTCTTGGTGGCTGAAGAGATTGTTTCCTATTCTTTTGTTTGGCTTTGTGCTTTAATAGAGAATTTGTGATTTGGAACAGCTTTGTTTGGTTTTTGTTCTCCCTCTGGGTTACCATCATTGAAACGGAAGTAAAAACGTAGGAAAGGGACTCAAGGTTAAAATCTTGTAGGAATTCTAGCTTTGCTTATCCTCACTTTTCAAATGAGGTATCACTGCAAAATATCTAGGTTAATGGACTATAAGAGGGGTCCTCTGAGTACTGAGAAGGATCTTCCATTCTTCTTTCTTTATCTCCTCAGAAGTAACTATTTCTGGAATTTAAGGATGTGTTTTATCATTTCTTCATAATTTCCACTTACATATGTATATCTCTAACAACACACAGTATCACATACATCATGTGAGTTGATCAGTTTTATGTTTGAACATGACTTTTTCTTGAAAATGCAAATAAGTACTACTTAACTGGCAAGGACTTTATTACAGTCAGAATAAGAATTATTAAGGAAGTATTC
This sequence comes from Ondatra zibethicus, assembly GCA_004026605.1. Lineage (NCBI taxonomy): Eukaryota > Metazoa > Chordata > Mammalia > Rodentia > Cricetidae > Ondatra > Ondatra zibethicus. Next base: position 2,174 of record PVIU01024794.1, read on the forward strand.
CTCCTGATTCGGGCATAATATCTACACTACATATCAGCTGTGTGTATTCCATCATCTGTCACCCTGCGGAGACAATGACAGGAGCTCTCATGAGCTTTGCCTATCTACATCTCAGGGCTTCATTGTCCTCCCTCTTCTTGTTCATCTTCATCTGTGAACTGTGTCATTGAATTCCACGAGTTGGGTAGTCCTGATTATCTGCCAGCCTACTTAGCGAGCTCTGTCTTCACTATCAGCTGTCCACTGGAAATGTGTTTGTCCAAGTCATCACCGCCTGTTTCGCTTTGTAGTTTGGCCTCCCTTGCTATTTCTAACAGTATAGTCTCATTTCCCCATCGTACCAATAGATTTCCATTTTCTATTTGTATTTGCTTTGTGAATGGATCGGACAGGAAGACTCAGTTGCCAAGTTACAACCCTAAAACTCACCTATAACTCTTTCCAGTTTATAGCCTGCTCAGAACTATTTATTTCGAGGTTTCAGCACCTCCATGTTTTCCTCTTCATGTCCCCAGATAGTCTTCAGATCCACATCTCTTCTCATGGGTTCTAGATAAAAACCAACTCAACACACAAATTACATTTGGTTGCTGTTTCCTATGTTCTTTCTCTCAGAAAAATCTATCATGTTGTTCTCTTAAACCTGGAATACCCCATTCCCTGCACAGTATCACCATCTAATTATATGCCGTATAAATGACTTGAATACCCAGGATTTTAACATACATATTTTTAAAAGAACCTCTTTATAAACCAAATATTTTATAACTTTGTCTTATCTCAAGCCACAGGTCAATAGTATCCCACATTCTTATGCTATCAATATGCCCCACATTCACATAGTATCAATCTGTCTATGGTGTCTATCTCATATTCTCATATCATTGATATTTTCATGGTGCTCCACATTCTCATAGCATTGATAGCCACATGATTTTCCATATTCTCATGACATCAAAATGTCCATGATGTCCCACCTACTCATAGCATCAATATAGTGGTCGTGTCCCAAATTCTGTTACCATCAACATGTTCAGTGTATCCCACACTCTTCCACTGTTGTTGCCTGGCTTTCTCATGCTTTCTATGATGTCTTACTTCCCTTCAGGCCCATGTAATAGTCTTCTCCTCTGGAAAAGTCTTTTCCTGCAAGCCCTCTCTTATAAAATTGATGTTTTCAAAGGCAGCAACACTTTAAAGTCCTTTCTATATCAGAAACTGTGATAAGTGACATAAGGTGGTCACAATATTTAAATTTCCTAGGGACTCTGTGAAGTTAGAAAAAACTTAGAAGAAGCAGTAGAGGCAGTTTTCAGACTAGATCAGTGTCCTCTCAGTGATTGTGCTCTGTGCTGTTTATCTATTTCTCTCCCAAACCATGATAAACACACATCTACACTCATTGTACATGGTGATAATCATGTTCAAAAAGTGTGAATGCCTTGTTCAGGGTCATACTGTTAACCTGAGAAAGGCCTGATATAAAATCTGTCACTACAATCTGTGTTATTCCCATTATGCCAGTTTCTTTAAATATCATTCTTATCAATGAATCATTCCCTAGTGTTTCCATTGATAGGTAGCCATGCTAATATGTCTGCCGTTATGCCTGGAATACAGTTAAGAGGGATTTCTATGTGGATAGTAGGTACTTAGCATACAGGGTCAGTGCCTGTGCTCTGGAAGTTTCCTCAGCTTTAAATCTTGATGTGCATCAGGGCAATTATACCCTCTTAGTTTTTTTTTTCTTTTGGTCAAGGTATTTGCATGCTTTCTGAACTAAGAAGTAACCTCTGCAACATTACTATGTGCATGTTTGGTTTTCTAGTGTCTAGCACAAACTGTTTTGCCATGTAGAAGTTACACAAATATTTTTAAAAAATAATCAGAGGATGATGACTAAGAATGCTTTTGTAACATTGATAAAACAGAGAATGTCTTCTTTCGCAAGCTGCACACAGTCCTTCTGTGCAGTCTTTGTCCTTTAACTTAAAAATACTGAATTCTTCCCCAAAATTTTCATGATATTATTAATTTTTTATTATTTCTGGGTTATGAAAAATATGTCATACATTGTTCAAAATGACATGAGTCAAGGAAATTAGTTATATATCTTAACAGATATCACAGATTTGACAATCTAATGTATGTCTTTGTTTTTCCCAAATTTAGATTTATTTTACTGTCCATTGCAGAATCCATTATGTATTTTGCGGGCATTATAAGTTCAAACTATTGGAAAGACATTTGATCTGCGAAGAGATCAAGTTTATTTGAAATGACCATCTCTGTTTTCCATCCATCTGAAATATTGGTCAAGTGTTTGTTTGTTTTTTGTTTCTTCCCCAGGAATAGTCAGACTTCTGGAAAAAGGACACTGGGTCTTTCTTACAGCGTTGGGTCTTGTTTTACCTGGGGGTGCTGTAGTTTGTATTCTGCAATCACTTTCATCCAGCCTCCCTTAAGCCTTATGACTTCCTTGGGATTTACTGTCTTCCTTGTTTCAGCCACATTATTCTCTCTCTTTTTTTTTTTTGCTGATTTCTAATTCTAGGCTCATTCTAATTTAATAGTTTGTCATCCCTCACCCCTGTTTCTCTTTCCATTTTCAGACAGTTGGAGTACATAATTCACAATCTTCATTTTAGATATGTGTCGTGAATGTTCTTATGGAAAAAGACACAGTTTTCTTCCAATTCATTGTAGAGAGATGGACCAAACTCATCCTAGCCCCTGGACATACACTATTGAATCATGCCATTTGTATTTATTGAATATTGTATCAGTTACTTACAATCTCTATATGATAGTACTCTAATTCCTCATACTCAGTACTTTCCAAACCTGTCAATTTTTAACTTATGTATTTATTTACTTTAAAATTTAAAAAGGCTTATTTTTTTTATCTGGGTGGGTGTTTATTATATCTGAATGGGTGTTCTGTGTGCATGTGTGTCTGTTTACTATTTGTTTGCCTGGTCCATTCAGAGGCCAGAAGAAGGTACTGGATCCTCCTTAACTATAGTTACAGATGGTATGAACACCAAGGTGTGTTCTAGGAACTGAACCCATGCTTTCTAGAAGAGCAGTCAGTGCTCTTAACTGCTGAGCCATGTCTCTATCCCCAATTTTTGCTATTTTAAACAAAATGCTCCCTCATGAGAAATTGTGTCTTTTAGTAAATTAATATATTAATTTCAAAAATAATCAAGTCCTTTCAATCTTGTATTTGACAGCTAAGATCATCAATCAGAGAAAGAGATAAAAATATAAGAAAAGACCCACTGTGTAATTTAGTTAAAATTTGTTAGATTGACAGCAACATATAAATATAAAAGTAGGAACTACCCAGGGCAGAAGAAAATAATATGAATACAGAATTTATTATCGCCAAGTAATTGGGTGGTTAGTTTTCCACACTTCCTGGTAGACTGCTATAGAAGAATCTTCATTTGTCAGGTGCAGATTTTCATGTCATATACACTTAAAGGAAACATGCATTTTTCAACCCGTCTCCCCACTGCATCTGATGCCATCGGTACCTCTACTACCTCCAAATGCTGGTACCCGCTGTTGGTTTATTAACTCAAGACCGACATAGTCACGCCTGCTCTAAAAGGTGATTTCTCTGCACAATCTAAAATGCGGGGTGGGAGAATGGTTGTTCCCTTGTAGTGGTTCTTTAGCCCCAAGTCAAGAACGTTTCACTTTGGCTTTATGAGGAACGAAGTACAATAGCATAGAAATATAAATTGCATGTGTGTTTGTGTGCACTCATGGATATGCATATAATAAGGTTTTGGGAAGATGTAATTTCAGGCTCTCAGTGAGTTCAAGAGCATTATGTTCACTCCTTCTATAGACAACTATGTTTTATACTAGCTTTAGTCCAGAGGTCTTTGAGTAGATGTGCACTATTTATAGATACACACATTTTCAGATTCACAGGAACCTCCCACCATCGTACTTCTCCAAATACTATGATGGCATTTTAAAGTGCTAGGACCTGTTTTCTTCTATGATGAGTATGAGCATAATTAAATAAATATACAAAAGAAAAGCTGGTTTCTTTCAGTCAATGTAAACAATGGTGTGTTCTTTGAAGATTAAATTCTTAGAGAAAGGTCTCAGAACCACTGACACACCCAAAATAAAAGTAATCATGGTCTAGAATATTTAATATGAATAACCACATTATCCATTATAATTTTTAATAAAAGAAAGCATTTGTTCATTATTGAAATGGCAAGCTAATCATTTTAGAATAATTCTAAGAACAGTGACTGAATGAAACCAGGTAAAAAGGCTCCTAATTTGTTTTGGTACATATGACTCTTAATGTATTTATTTTCTAAATTTTCATTTGTCCTTGTTGATGTCTCTGAAATGATGGAGAAGGAAACAGCTCTATGTCTTATACTGATAATGTGAAATACCCAGCTTAATTCTGCAGTAAGTGTGCTTTTTTGAATAAAAGAGAACAGATTCTGTAGTTTCTGCCCCCAAGCTTTGACACTCTGCAGCATGCAGATATCATTTCGGCTCTGGGAATGTCTTCGCTGAGAAGCTGCAGCCGGGATGGAGGTTTCAGCCTATGATTTAGGTTGTAATTTTATTTGTGGAAATAAACCAATCAGGGAGCTCCAGTTGTCTTAGGGATGAGGTGATCAATAGCCCATTACTGTGTAGAGCCCAGGCTACAGGAAGTGCATTGAAGACTCCAATGCATGAATTATGCATGCCCTGCTCATTCTTTAGTCCCCGAGCAGAATGACAGGGTTTGTGAAGTCGCCTCGGATAGTTTCTTGCATGAAGTGACTGCAGTGAAATGCTTAATATTTTCAGGCATAGAAGCAGCATTGACTCCAGCCAGCCGGGTTCGGAGATGTAAATCCACAGCTCACAGCTGAGAATGCTTTTTTTGAAAGTATTGCTATGTAGGGGGCCAGCTTTGCAGTCTTATAACCTGTTCTTGGCAGAAGGTTGGCTGAAGGATGGGAGCGGCTGTGCCTGCCTCTGAGGTCACAGCTTGAGGTCCTTTTAACTTGCCTTCTGCTGCAGAAGAGAGGCAGTGTGTGTCATAACTCTCCCTGAGTCTATTCAAAGGGACAATTTGAAATAGATGTTATACCGAGATCGGCAGATGATTCAACACATACGGTGAGTCGAAGATTTTTCTCTAGGTTAGGTAATGTGCTGAGTTGGGATAATGATGATGCGGTACTGGTGAGAGAGATCCCGGTTCAGCCGGCAGGAGTGCCAGGGTTCTCAGTGATCATGTTAATTGAGAGGTGGCATTATTTTACATATGTGAAGCTCTATGTATTATACTGATAATGTAAAGTATTTATTTTGCATGCAAAGGCTTTTCAAGAATGTACAGGAACTTAGATGTGTGTGCTTTGCTTAGATGAAAGCTGGCAGACTTGGGAGGGGCAGCCTTGGAGTGAGCTGCTGTATCAGAGAGTGGAAATTGCCTCCTGCTGGAGAAGTTTTGGCAGGGCTGTGGTGGAGCTGATGTGGTGGAGCTTCAGCTCAGATTATAACCTTGCTGCCAGCATTTCAAATGGTTCAAAAGGGTGATGGTAACCAAAATACTTCCGGAAGGGAAGGAAACCGCAGCAGGACTCAGTTACACTCAAAAACTGCCTTACATTCTTCTTTTTTCTTTTTTTTCCTTTTGCTTCTTCTTTTTTATTTTTAATTTAATTTTTTTAACAGATTTAGATAAAGTGATCAATTTGGAATAGCATGTCCTTGAGGGAGGACTTTGTCAGAAACAGGACAGTTTGAATTTTTCCTACACTGCTTTTTCTCATGCTGTCAAGAACATGTTATTCCAAAAGGTAGATCAATAGATCCCTGTAAAAATTATGTGGAAATTATAGTTTTCCCCTAGTGTTTTAAAAATTATGTTTATGAGAATTGTGGAACTCTCTGTATATGAGACTAAGAAAATTTTTAAAAAAAATTCAACAAACTGAACACATAGTACTGTATGACTATATTGGTCAGAGCTATTTGTGAATTAAAGCTGGTTACTAAATACGGCAGTTCAAAAGTGCAGATAAATTTTTGGCACATGAATTCCTAAGCTTGTTTTAAGGTACAAAGGTATTATCAGTAAATATTTAGTGAAGGACTCAAACTGTAAATTTCCTTAATGATATTTTTCCAAGTACATTTACATTATTAGTAAACATATATGCATACACGCATACTATAACTCATGATTTAAAATACATACAATATGTGTAAAGTATATTTGTTGAGACTAAATTTTAATAATATGTTTGTTAAATCATCTTTCTGTAACTAACAGTAGAGAAAGCCAACTAGATTTTTTTTTCTTTAATACACCGGGCATCAGTTTTCTGAACAACAAAGAAATCCCTAACGGTAAGAAGAGGCCAGACTTCCCAAGCATTTCCCAGAGCGCAGCAGTTCTGCCCAGCATCCCTCCATCACCGCGTGGTGTGGCACAGGTGCTGTCTGATGGGTTCAGTCTGCGGGGCTAATCTAATTCAGTTACAGGAGGAAGCTCACAGGTGGAGTTCTCCCCAAGGGACTGGAAACAGAGGAAGAGGGAAGTACCTGTCCATCGAGGTCTCCTGATGCTGAGTCACAGTGTTCAGTTCTCAAATGCCTTCTGCCTGAATGGCCCTTAAAACTCAAAGGAAAATGAGAAAAGGAAAAAGGAAGGGGCAGAAATTTAGTGATGCTGTTGCCCAAGGGTGTGTAGTAAATTCTGAGTGGTGAGTGCAATGGAAGTACTATATGCTGCAAATGGCTGAAGGAAAATTAAAATAAATACAATAGAATACAATATGTTGATAGTCACAGAAAAGGTAGTTTCTGGGTCATGAGAGGGAGATGTGGGGTGATGTGGGTTCAGTGCCCACTTGTAACGACAGTTAGGACTAATTTCTGTGGATGACTACTTGGGAGAAACCGGAAAGTTCATGAGAATTTTTAATCTCAACCTTAAGATAAATGAATTTAGCTGGTGATTTTAGTGGCAAGATAATAATCCTAGTAGGTATGGTTGGAAAGGAGAGACCGAAGAAAATGATATAGTACAAATAAGGGAAGGAAATGGAGTGAGGAACAAAGTTTGAAAGGAAAATTAGTAGAATTAGCATTTCATGTACACCATACTTTTAAGCATCAGTGTTTCAGAATTCTGAATATGGTTCATTAATGTAAGGCTTGATAGCTCATTTAAAAGTTGTTAGTAATTTAGAGTAAGAAATCAGGTGGCATGAATATCTCAAGGTGATAGATTTGTAAGTTTTCCGATACAGAATAACTATGGTATAGATATGAAATAGACCGGTTGGAATAAGTTTAAGTAGACGACTGTGTTCTCTCCTCCACCTTCCAACCAGATTCTAAGTGTCTGTAAGCCAAATATGAGGTGCTCTTTTCTTACAGTATCTATGGGGATATCAGGTTGGCTTGTCTCCCTTATTCTCCATCTGTTCTTATCAGTTACCCACTCTTAGAACAAATGAAAAACATCTTCTAAGTATGATGCAAAGTTGCACACCTGCATAAATAATTCGACTAAGATTCTGGGCAGTGTTGGTGCACACCTTTAATCCCAGCACTCGAAAGGCAGAGGTGGGAAGATCTCTGTGAGTTTGAGGCCAGCCTAATCTACACGAGCTAGTTCCAGGACAGGCTCCTAAGCTACAAAGAAGCCCTGTCTCAAAAAAAAAAAAAAATCAACTAATGTAGGAGGCCGCTTGTCCATTCCCGGCCACCCAGACTCCCAAAATAATCACTCAGAAACTTTATTATTTGCAATACTGTTTGGCCAATAGCTTAACCATATTTCTGGCTAACTCATATCTTATATTAATCCATTTCTATTATTTTATATTTTACCGTGAAGCTCATGGCCTACTGGCAGAGTTCTAGATGACAGCTCGCACCTTTTCCCCTCTGGTGGATCCATGGCGTCTCTCCAACTCTGCCTTCTTTCTCCCAGCATTCAGTTTAGTTTCTCCCACCTAGCTCTACTCTACCCTATCACAGGCCAAGGCAGATTCTTTATTCATTAACCAATAAAAGCAACACATATACAGAAGAACTTCCCACACCAAGCTAAGATTGTGGGCATTGTATATCACTTGTGGAAGATAACGGGACATAACAATCAATATAAGAAAAGGGATATTGTTCCCATTTTTACAACATTAACATGTATACAAATTAATTGTACAATAGATTAGATTTACATGGTAAGAAAGCTCCCCATAAGGAATTTTGTGGACTGTCCTGTGCTCAATCCTGCTAAAAGCCACAGAGTTTTCTATATATGAACTGAAAACAAAGATTAGAATGGAGAGATTTCATCTCCTTTGATCTCCCATTGTAAAAATGGTAAAAGTAACCCCTCCTAAATTTTTCCCTCAATACTATATGAAATATTTTTCATATATACTCCTTTTTAAGATTTACTTTTTTATATTTTAATTATGTATAACTGTGCATATGTCATGTGTGTGTGCTCCAGGAGACCAGAAGTGAGCGTTGGCTAACCTGGAGCTGGTATTAGTTATAGATGATTGTGAGCCAACTTGAATGCCAGCAACTAAGCTTGCTTCCTAGAGAACACCACCAAGGGTTCTTAACTGTGAAGTCATCTCTCTAGTCCCCAGAAATGCTCTTTGAGATTGGCTGAAGTGTATGGTGATGTCTGCCTGAAACTCTCTGAATTTCATATTATATAAAGAGACCCAGTCTCAGATAAAAAAGGATAAACCCTATAAACAAACAAACATAAAAGAGCTGACTGAGTTTTATGTCTTTATAAGACCAGCTTTGTGCCTATTTCACCAACTGACCCCCCCATTCCCTTCATTTTTGTAATTTCTTAATACCTTTTTTTTCTTAACAGGCAACTTAGTGCGATAAGTACTTAATTAGGATCTAATGTGTTCTCTGAATCTGTATATGCAAAAGAAGATGATGGGCTTTAATTTCAATGGAATAAAAAAAATAAAAACAGGGTGGAAGTATGATATTCTATTAGCTAAAGTATTCAGCAAAAATCATAGAAGAAATGAAGACCTGTATTCCCAGTTCAAGAGTGGATTCTGGTAGTAGAATATTCATTAGAAGTATTGATGTAAAGGTTCAAAGTGTCTTTCTGAAGTCAACCCTGAAAGAGAGGGATGGGATGGTAGAGTTGCGAAGAACAATAGGGCCGGTTAGTAAACTTTCCTGCCAGAATAATGTGTAAAACTTGATTTTTCATATACTTAGCACTCACAGACATTGATAATCTCACTGAAGACATTTGCAGCCAAAGAATCTTCTGACCCATGCCGCATACTCTCGACGTTTGTTTTTAATGGTTGTCAGTCATTTGTTCTCTGGGTTCTGATTATTTCACTCTGCTGACCTGCAAAAGACTGTCTTTAACACAGAGAACAAGTTGCTGGGGTTACTAAACTACTTGAATGCATTTCTCAAGTGCCCACCAGCTCTTTATCCTGGCTCGTTCTCTGGGCCAACAATCACTTGCTGCCATTACCAGGGAGAAAAGCAAAAGATAGCTAGTTTCTGTGTTCTTGAGGCCACTGAAATCAAACTAGTTTATCTTAAGTTCTCCCCCTGACCTTTTCCTTGGAAGCTATGCATCCCCTCACTTGCTCTGCTTTGTGATCAACTTCTATGTATCTGTGTAAATCTTCCTAGTGCCAGATGCTCTTATACTTTTAGTCTCTGAGAGGATAACAAGTAGACTTTTCAATGACCAATGAGTGTCATCTCATTTCCACAAGTTCTATCATTATCAAACCTAAATAATATAGCCTATCAAAAGCAAACATGAAAACATCCTCTTAGTGTAATACAAATTAGCATAACTAGAGCAGTATACCTCCCAGAACTTTAATCTAAGTATTTACCAAAATGTCCTTTAATCAAACTATTGTTTTAAATGTAAAGATAAATCTTGTGCCTCCTATAGGCACAACCTTAAGGAGTCTCAGTGTCGTAGTTGATAGAGAGCAAGTAATTTTGAATAGCAAAGTATAGAATCCTTAATGTTTTCCTATGACCTTAATTTCTGGTGTATGCTCATCTACTACATGAAAACCAACCTCCACTTTTTCTTTTGGTTTTTAGAGACAGGGTTTCTCTGTAGCTTTGGAGCCTGTCCTGGAACTAGCTCTTGTAGACCAGGCTGGTCTCAAACCCACAGAGATCCGCCTGCCTCTGCCTCCCGAGTGCTGGGATTAGAGGCACGCGCCACGACCGCCTGGACAACCTCCACTTTCTAAGTAAGATGTCAACACTGAAGGAAGATGTATTCCTTGTGCAATATAAGTATCAAAATCTTGAAACTACAATTATCATATACTAGCATTGTTTACATAATGTCATCTTATAGGCCACTCTAGCACATATCCCAATTCAAACATAATTCTGCAACATTAAACTTACAGAGTTGAGTTAGGTTAAACTGCTGTGAGGATTCAGTATTCAAGAAAAGTTGTCTCTATTCACAGAATGCAAAATTCTGGACATGAACCGTGTGCAATTAACAGATTGGACCACACAGAAAGTAGGGCTCCAGAGAACACTACCAAAATCATTAGCCCTTATTATTCAGGACATGGTCACCAAGAATGTTGGTTATAGCCAATAACTTTAGGATGTAGAAGAAATCAAATGCTAAGTGTGCATTTATCTCTAAGAGACAGAGTAGAAAGCTGTTATTGTGATTGTACTAGTCCTTTCAGAAATGAATGTTTGCCAAGCTTATGTGTAAAACTTGCCATGATTTCAGTTAGGAATAGGTTGCAGAGATGTTCATTGTGCTAGCAGATGGAAGGACAGCAAGGTAGGTGGCTGGGATGGAAACTGGAGGCGGAGTTGTGCTGGAAAGAACATGGCAATTTTAACAGATGGGAAATGATATATCAGTTGGCAAAAAAGGTGCTGGTGGAGAACAGGAGAAGCTACTGAAGACATGGGTGGGGAGGCAGCCAGGAGTGGGCTAAATGGACCATTAAGAAAAAAAATAGTTCAGTATGAAGGCAGCGAAGTTCCAGAACAAATAGGTAAAAATCAAATAAAACCACTCCAAAATTCCCCTGTGCTTGAGCTTGGGAAAATAATATATTTATAGAATTATTTTTATTATAATCTTGAAAAATATTTTAAATGAACAAAGATCATATAGAGAAGGACTTCTATATGAGTTTTATTGAAAACTTCAGAGATTCTTACCATAGAGAATATTTATTATGTAAAATTATCACATATATAAAATGAATTTAATTCCTTTGTTTTGTATTTTCTGCAGTATGATTTTTTTTGTTGGCCTTTATTATGTAATTTAAGGGCCTGATTGAAAAATAAATGCTGAAATAAACTATCCCCAAGGATGAGAAGTTTGGCTACTTTCAAAACGAGACTATAAGATAATGGAAAGTTTGAGCACAGCATCATCCCTACAAAATGCCTTGCTCTCTCTACCACAAGTGACAATAGCTATGTGTGCACTAACATATAGAAAGGAGTATGTTATTCGTTCTGGTTCTGCCTTCAGTCTCACCTCCCCACATCATCCCCATCATTCTTAGGAAATATTCTTGCTTGCAGGCACTTTGACAGTTAAGTAACACAACCAAGCTTTTTCTATTGACAGCTGTCACTAAAGATAAATATAAAAATACTACCTTCAGTAATATTTGTAGAAGCGACTCGGCTTAACACAGCCATTATAACTGACCTGTAAATACCTGCATGGGTTCTAAGTGGAAAAGATGCTCCCATTGTCCATGAACTCCGCATGGACATTCTTTCATATAAAACCTTGAGCAAATGTCTTAAGCTAAGAACCCTTTTATGGAAAACTACACAGGTGCCTGGCATAATGACAGACCTTGAGGTAAAATAATGAGCTTAATTAATTAGATGTGTCTGACCCATTCACATTAATGAGTTATTGATTTTTTCTAAAACATGTATTACTGTTAAGAATACCTTTTTAAATGTCTGTTCCTTTGGAGGCTTTTGGAGACCTTCTTTTCAACTTCCTAACACCCAGGTCAAGTGTTGCTAACCAAGGAACTAGGTTCTAACCAGTTGCTAACTAGTAACTAGGAAAATCTACTAACGAGGGCAGTCTACTAACCAGGGAAATCCACCTACAATGGGAAACATAAGAGTCATCACTTCTGCCTTGTTTGTCATTGAGTGCCCATTGTCTCGTGTAGCACCTATGTGCGTGACAGGTGCTCAATAAATACACATGGGACAATAGATCCTATCAACTATTCTTGTTGCAGTGAATTTTCAGATAATATTTATTTAACTCACACTGCCGATTCACTAGAGTTGTAGTGGTCCATTATGTTGTCAAAGGTATGATGAATCTTGTAATAGTGGAATGTTTTTCAGTGATAAACATCTTATCTCAAATATCGTCCAAACAATGTCTTGGAAGGATGTAGTGTCACATGGCTGAGGGTTGTATAAGCGCAGGTGAAGAAACAGCTGGGATATAGCTAGAGTGACCGCACCACTGGCGCCAGTTTCCCTGAGGATGCACTTCCACCTCTCCGGAGACCAATTTCACAATGCTTCAACATCCTCATGCCTTTTCCCACCAGTGATTAGTTTTCACAGTTATTTTCTAAAGGAAAATAGATTCTGTAAATGTCCTGACTTTGGTCACTGGAATGAATATGGACATTGTTGATATATCAATTTGAAATTTTTAATGTAAAACATTGACATTAAAACCTAAAAAGATATTCTGTTCATCCAAAGTAGTGTAGGTATGTTAAAAGAGAAACTATGGCTCATGTATTATTTAATGAATGTTAGAGATTGTAATGGCTAATCTTGGTTATCAACTTAACTACATCTGTAATCAACTAATCTACAAGCAGATGAGCGTGCCTGTAAGGGAGTTTCTTGATTGGATCATTTGAGGTGGGTAGACTAGCCCTAAATCTGAGCCTCACATTTTTGTGGCAGCCCAAATAAAAGGATATAGGAGAAGGGAGCATTGGTCTTTTGCCTGCTTGCTGTCATTTTCAGTGTCAAGCTCACTCATCCACCTGGTTCCTTTGTTGAGATGTGAACACAAGACTGAAGATAAATTGAGACATCCAGCATTGTCGATGGAACAGCTACCAGATTCTTGGCCTTTCTTTTGAAAGCAAACCATAGTTGTACTAACCAGACCACAGCCTAAGCCACTCTAATGTAAATCACCCTTTGATACACACACACATACACACACACACAAACACACACACATGCTTGATTTCACTCACATATTTATATATATAAGCTTGTTTATATATACGTGTGTGTGTATGTGTGTGTGTGTATCAGTTTTGTTCCTTTAAAGAACTCTGCTAACACAGGAATAAGAGTGGTAAGATATTATTATTAGTCACCATGTTTTCAGGCCATATTAGAACAACATCATTCTCCTGCTTCTGGATTTCCTACATTTATGCATTGCCTGTGTACCGTCAAGTGTTGCTAAGTATTTTGTATTATCATGCTGGTCCTAAAGTCTTCTTCACTCAGACAATGGACTAAATAAGAGTTATACTTAGATAGACAACAATTAAGGAAGTGGAAATAATATTGGTACCTATGATACTGAATATGATCCTTGTTGTGTCCTTCTCATTCTTAAAGGACAAATTGTAAGATACAAAATGATCAGAAGTAAACAGACCACAAGATACACAAAGATTTAGATCAAAACTGAGTCTGACTTGGTCCAGGTTTGAATGGCCTGAGACTGTTTTGTGATAAAGTCTGGGATTGGCATTCAGGAGACCAAAGTAAGAGGATCCTGCATTTGAGAACAATCTGAGTTTCTTAGAGACTTTAGACCTGCTTGGGCCACATAGACTACCAAAAAAGAATAAAAAGGAAATACTTTTAACATTTATTGAAAAAGTCAATACATGGAAAGTCTCTGTGAAGTGTAGAGCTAAACATAACTAATAAACATTTTGAGAAAAGTATTTTTTTTCTCTGTGCCAGCATGCTCAAGCTAACGGAAAAAAGCATGGCTCGATATTTGCCTAGATATATTTGGATGAGACCTTTATAGGAGAGCATCAATGCCAAATAGTGTTATTTTAAATTGAGCCATCTTTTAACTATTTTGTTGGGATAAAGTTCTTTGGCATAATAATTGTTTTGAAGTTTCCAAATTAAAAAATGCCTTTCCAATCTTCTTGTTGTAACTTTTTGTTATGTTCTCTACTTCTCTCATATGTAAATAATATAAATATCATTAGGCAAAACCCTCATTTACTTTGGTTGATTCATGCAATGATGGAAAGCTATTCTGATTCTTTCAAAGTCAAACAACAAAGAATCCACCACTCTAGTCTTCAGTGCAGATGAAATAATTTGACATTTCTAATGTTTGACCTCCTTGTTTAATGACCAAACATCTAGGCATTTGTACTGAAGCAAATAGAAGCATAAAATTATAAATGTTTGAAAATACAATAATAAAAATTCCAGGGTCTCACAATGTAGCCCTGCCTAGCCTGGACTCACTACCTAGGCAGGCCGGCCTCAAATTCACAAAGATTCTCCTGCTTCTGCTTCTGATACAGTTGGATTAAAGGCATGTTCCACCATGTACAGTCTTTAATTCAGTTTTAAGGTTCTTCATGTAGTTGCGTTCTGAGTTTAAGGAAAACGCTATTAAGTGAATTACCTTTGCTCCTTAAAATTATCTATTTCAAGAAAATCTTAAGAGACGTCAGTGAAGGAAAACCATCCCTCCATGACTGACCCCTGAAGACTGCTTAGATCTCAACCTCAGACAGGTAATATTGGGAGAATCATAGCTGAACATTGACTGGGATGTGGGGGTCTACTGAGATACCTCATTTTGTTCATTTTAACTTTGGGGTTCTCAATGCCATGCTTTGGATATGAATACCATTTGGCATTTTGAAGTATGAAATATTGTTTGTCTAGGATTGAATGAACTCAGTGCTGGCAGCTTTTCCACGTTCCATTGTTTGGAACAGGGGCGATATAACTTTTAGGCTCTAGGTCATGAAATGAGAACATTGCTGCTGGCGTTCTGTTGGATCTGTACTTAATAGGCAGTGTTTAGCTTAGATGAATGAACCTGATAGTGATGGAAATGGGGATCCACCCATGGACAGGTTGCTCCAATTCTGTCATACAGACTTTTGTCTGTCCCTTACTGTTCTTTGGGTTGCTCAGCTGGCTGCAATGAAGGACACTTTTCTTATTCTTTGATTCCTGAGGAAAGAGAGTCAGAGATGTCTGTTTCATAGGTATCAGAAGGTTGGCCCACTGTGCTATTTCTTCTCGGTCTGCTCAATCTGGGACTCTTCCCAGTCCATGCTGTGACAGTAACTCCCAAGTCTTTCTTTAAAATAAAAATTCTTGATATTTTTATTATCAAAAGGCATTTATTAGAATATTAAGAACCTCATGTACTGTCTTTCTAGTATTATCAACCACAAATGGCACATTTCTCCCATTAAAAAATAATCAAAATATGACATCATTTTTCCACCCCTTCCTCCAGCCCCTCCTATGCCATCCTCAAAAGAAAGACTTCTTTTTCTTTAATTATCAGTGATATCTGCATGTTTGAATAAAAGTACAGCATGCTTAGATGAAGAGCTATTGGAAATGTCTGATGAGAGATAGAAGAACATTATAACTAGTTATCCATTGCCAAGCATCAGTCCTGAACACAAATGTGTATATTTCTCTGATTTTAATAATTTCAATACTAAAATACCTCTAAAATGATCCTCACGTTTTCTAACAAGACCAGAAATTACATTGATAGGACAAAGAGTGTCACAAAACTGAAGAAACACAAACTTTTTATAATCCATCTTGTTGCCCAGGAACTTCTTGCATGCTTGAATTCCTTTATCCCTACCTTTGAGGTTAAAAAAAAAATTCTCTTCTTTTGTAGAAAAGCCTTATATAGAACTCTCTCTCATTGTTTCTATTTTTACAATTCCTAAAGCACTGATAATCTTTCATTAATTTTCATACCCTTATAAATCTATTTTTAAGTCACTTGGTTTCCTGCAGGAAGATATTTTTCATTGTAATTTTCTTTCCTAAAAAATCAAAATTAGCCCTGTTACATTTTCAGTGTCTCACTGACTACACTGCAGTTTTCCATAATGACTTATCAGAGTACGTTTTCTCCACTGTGTTAACATAAACATCACTTGTCTTCAACTTAGTTATATTCCCTAACAACTTACAATGATTACTTTCTATATGGGGTGGGAAACATATAAGAAATTGAGTTTTAGAATTTTAGAAATTTAGAATCTAAATTTTCTTCACCTGAACTTAAATATCTTTTGCTATTCAGACTGTCATGAATTGGCCAATACAATCAAGGGGTAAAGAAATTAAATTTCAGTAGCAATTGACCCTAGAACTGAGAGGGAAATTAGAAACAGACTTGTAAAGGATTGTGTTCAAAGAATTATGATGGATAAGGCTTCAGAATTCAAATTTAGCTTTGAAGAATGGCTTTATTTGTGAAACCAGAATATTGAACAGGAAACTGAGGATAGTTTCTTGCTGAATAGATCTAGTCAAGGTGTAAAATTTTCCTTGAAGACTCAGTTAAAAATCCAAAAAAGTTATAGGTGACCTGTGATGTGGAAACCAGTTCAACAATGAAACAGGCATCCCATGTGTTCAAAACCTTGCTCTGGCCCCGTTTCATTTACTCTACACTTATTTACAGAAAATTCAATAGGTGTGAGACTTTGTGCTGAAGCTAAAGTCTGGTGGCTAATAAAATAATACAGCCCCCTCCATTTTTTTTTAATGCCATGAAGGACTTTTGTTTGGTGACAGCAATAATCTCCACTCCTTTTCAGCTTTCTGCACTACCTCTCCCATCTCTTAAATGGCAGGAGTGTCTCCTAATACCATCAGTAAGAGCTAGCAGTGGCGGGGACTGGGGACTTACTAGCCTTTTCTCCAAACATCACTACATGACCGTAACAAGTTACACCACAGCAAAACTCCAGGGAAGGAACTGGTGGGTTTGCCCCGGGTTTTGTAAGCTTTAGTACATCTCAGCTGCAAGTCTGTGGCACAGTGTGGTAGGGTCGAGGAAGTAGCATCAAGGTGGCTAGGAATCAGAGAGAGTACCTGTACACCAGGCTTTCTCCTTTCCCTCTTTCTTTTCTGTCCCACAGTTGACCATGATGGGTGGTCCCTCTGCCCTTCAGCAATCCTCTTAAAGATGCACCTAGCAGAGGACTCTATTGATTGTCTGCGTACTTCTCAACCTAACTGAGTAGACAGATGAACCGTCAACCTCCAAAAGAATTTTCTAAAATTATACTTCCTCTCACATACTTAAGAACTACATAAATATTCATCATAGATTTAAAATGGTTGCAAAAATGTATTTTTCAACATATTGTACATTTTGACATTTTAAAATAAATCTGTTGTCTGACTTAAATATACCAGTTAGAGTATGAGTAATGATTTGATGCTTCTTTTTAATTCATTTAAAATATTGGAAATACCTCTTGCAGAACTTTATAAATTCTACAAAATTTTCTTTTTAATTTTATTTTGTTTCATGGAATTTTGTACCATCTTTTAAAAATTGACTTTATTGTCCCATCGTGCTCTCTGGTTAACAAATTCTTAGCATTTAAATTTTTAATAGTCATATATCTTATGAGATGGTTTTCCAATAAATATTTTATTAATATACAACTGAGTAAAACTATATTACATCATTCCAAGTTCTGGAAAACTGTTAGTGAGAAAGGAAGTATAACTTCATAGGTGCTGTATTGCTTCTGTGGCTTTGGGACTTATGAAATTGTAGTTAATTCCTCTGTCTTTTAAAAAAAACCTTAGTCATTGACAAAGTGAGATATTGTTTGTTGTTTATTCTGTTTTGAGTCTTCCTTTTTAGTTTATTAACTAGCACAGGTGGTAAAGAGTCAAATATAGCATTTATTTGAACTCCTGATGATATGGAAAAATCACATTTACCTCGATAGCTTTCTAATTGATTAGGTGGAGTGAAAAGAAGTGAAAGTGGCATGTCATACACTAAATAACGTCTTAGATGCTCATTCATCTCCTAAGTAGTAGTAACCACCGTTCTCAACATCGGATCATCTGTCTTACTGCTTGGCGCCTCTATCATTCTGCTCGAGTGTCTTTCAGCCATTTGAGATTCCTCTGCTGAGAATTCTCTTTTTAGGTCTGTACCCCATTTTTAAAATTGGATTATTTGATATTTTGATGTCTAGTTTCTTGAGTTCTTTGTATATTTTGGAGATCAGCCCTCTGTCAGATGTGGGGTTGGTGAAGATGTTTTTCCCTTCTGTAGGCTGCTGTTTTGTCTTTTTGACCATGTGCTTTACCTTACAGAAGCTTCTCAATTTCAGGAGATCCAATTTATTAATTGTTCCTCTCAGTGTCTGTGCTACCGGTGTTATATTTAGGAGGTGGTCTCCTGTGCCAATGCATTCAGGGTTACTTCCCACATTCTTTTCTGTGAGATTCCATGTAGTCGAATTTGTGTTGAGGTCTTTGGTCCATTTGGACTTGAGTTTTGTGCATTGGGATAGATATGGATCTATTTGCATTCTTCTACATGTTGACATCCAGTTAATGGCAGCATCATTTTTCTGAAGATGCTTTCTTTATTCCATTGTATAATTTTAACTTCTTTGTCAAACTGGGGGAAGGACAGAGAGGGAGAGCAAGGAAAGATAAAGTTTGATAGAGGGAGCCATTATGGGCTTAGTGAGAAGCCTGGCACTAGAGGAACTCAGCTAAGATCTTAAGCAGTAGTGGAGAAGGTGACTAAGCTGGCCTTCCCCGGAATAAGATTGATGACTCCCTCAATTGTCATCATACAACCTTTACCCAGTAACTGACGAAAGCAGATGCAGAGATCTACAGCTAAGCACTGGGCTGAGCTCCTAGATTCCAGTCAAAGAGAGGGAGGAACAATAATGTGAGCAATGGGGTCAAGGCCATGACAGGGAAACCCACTGAGACAGCTGACCCAAGCTAGTGGGAGCTCACTGACTCCGGACTGACAGCTGGGGAACCTGCATAGGCCCTCTGAAAGTGGGTGACAGTTCTGTGACTTGGGTAGTCTGTGTGGCCACTGGTAGAGGGACCAGTATTTATCCCTAGTGCATTCACTGGGTTTTCAGAGCCCATTCCCTATGAAAAGATACCTTGCTCAGCCTAAATACAGGGAGGAGGGCCTTGGTCATGCTTCCATATGATGTGAAAGACCTCTCTGAGGTGCTGCAAATGGGGGCTGGGGTGGGAGTAAAGTGGGGGGAGTAGGAGAAAGGCAGGGAGGGAGAACTGGGATTGGTATGTAAAATGAAAAAAATTAACAAATAAAAAAATTAAAACCTAAAAAAATACAAATCACCCATGTTCATGGATCAGGAATATTAATATTTGTGAAAATGATCATCGTACTAAAAGCAATCTACAGATTCAATGCAATCCCATCAAAGTTATAACAATTCTTCACAGAAATTGAAAAAAAATCCTTATGGATACACAAATATTCCAGGATAGCTAAACTAATTCTTACCAATAAAAGAACTGCTCGAGGTAAAACCACCCTGTATTTCAAGCTGTATTATGGATCCTCTTAAGATCTGCTATTCAAATTTCAAGATACCCATAGGACATGGTAGTGGTAGAAATTTCATGATACTGATGTTCTGGTTTCAGTATAATGTATCACATTATGATCAGAAGTGACTGCATTGGAAAAAAGAAAATTAGCAGCAGAGCATTCTTTTGGTTTGCCATATGACAATGTTTTGGCTATTATTGTTAACTTAATATTCTTATGGACTCACAGAACAATTATAGTTTGTCCCTGGAACATTTGTGAGCCACATTCTGAATGACTATGAGAAAGGAAGCACAGGTCTGAGTTTAATGGGCATCCATGTGGCTGAGAATTAAACCAACAACCTGGAATGTCCACGGAACAGTAGCTATAAAATCTGTAGAGGGTGATTTGGGGACACTCAAAACAAAAGCACCCCTGTCTCAGCATCTCTCTCTCTCCCATTCAATTCTGTTGACACATATCTTACACTATTCTTCAGCCTCCTGGACCCTTTCTTGTTCCTGAGATGCTTTTGGATGCCCCTATCTGTTGCTGGGCTTTGCTTCTTGGATGCTTCCTTGGTGATTCTGTATGCCATAGAGGACTGCTCTTCTGTTTTCTTTGTCCTGGTCCATCATCCCTCATTTCCAGATTTTGATCACTTCATCTTCAGATTGTAAATGCCATATGGCGAGAGGCCAACTACATTTTCCTTTAAAGTAACTTTTTAAACCAACTGGAAGTACCAGTTGGTTTAAAAAGTAGTCAAATGAATAAAACAGCATCCACTTCAGTTTGTTGTGGAGTTAAAAGTTGCTTACTATTTAGAGATTTTTCATTCTACACTCCCATTATTAATTCTAGGCTTCTTTAAAAACTGATGAAGCTGAATTCATAGAAATATTTGACAAATAATAATTTATGGTAATTGTGAATAAAGTGCTACAATGATGACTGATTTGGTGTTTAAAAACAAATAATATAATTACTTAAGTGGTTATAAGACTTAATGGACTTTCGAATACATATTCAACTGTTGGAAAAAAATAGTGTGACGGGATACTAAATCTATCACTGAATTCTCTAGCAAACATTTATTATTACCTTTGTTCCTCAACAGGAACCAAAGTCTATCTACAGAAATGTGTGTGTGTGTGTGTGTGTGTGTGTGTGTGTGTGTGTGTGTGTAGACTCTAAGACAGGAAGTGCCATTGTGCTATATTGAAAAATCTGTTATAGTTTTCCCTTTTATGTTCCTGTCATGGTTTACAAACTAAACACAAATTAACGTTAACAACCATCAATTACTATGTTCCTGAGTGAATATACTGGGGTGGTAATTATTTGGACTTGTGAATGTAAATGACATACTTTTGAATACAATTATTTTTTTCAAAAAATGTACATGTTCTCTGGAATTATGAAAAGAAATGAAGCAAAAATAAGAGCATAACATTAGTAAATTGTGGAAAGAAGGAACTACGTAGGGTTGTAACAAAGGTATTCTACTGTAGGGACCGTGGCATTCATTGGAACTCTGTGTGATTATAACAAATGTATTCTGCTGTAGGGACGGTGGAATTCATTGGAACTGTGTGTGGTTGTAACAAAGACATTGATGTTGTACTGTAGGTTCAGTGTATTTCACTGGAGCTACATGTGGCTGTAATAAAGGCATTCTATGGTAGGAGCAATGTTGTTTCTTGGAACTGTAAGGTGTAACAAA
Source organism: Ondatra zibethicus (assembly GCA_004026605.1). NCBI lineage: Eukaryota > Metazoa > Chordata > Mammalia > Rodentia > Cricetidae > Ondatra > Ondatra zibethicus. The sequence goes on from PVIU01024794.1 coordinate 23,569, forward strand.
GGCATTTTTCTGAAGGGCTAGTGCTGGTCACTAGAGCTCTGTGTGGTTGTAACAAGTCATTTTAATATAGGGTTGGTACTGCTCATTAAACTATGCATGATTGTAACACAGGTAAGGTATCGCACTGTAAGGTCAACACCATTCATGGGAACTGTGCAGGGTTATATCAAAGGCATCCTACTGTAGAGTCAGTACTGTTCACTGGAACTGTATGTGGTTGTAACCGTGGCATTGTATTGTCAGAAGAGTGCAATTCATTGGAAATGTATGTGGTTGAAACAACAGATTTGTACTGAAGGGTCAGTGCAGTTCACTGGAACTGTGGTTGTACTAAAGGCATTCTACTGTAGGAACAGTGCTTTTCATTTGAACTGTGTGTGGTTGCAGCAAAAAAAAAAAATTCTACTGTAAAGACAGAGCCATGTTTTTGTAGTCCACGTGTCTTTGTCAATTCTTACATTAAAACATAAGGTAGTATTTGTATTAACTCAATTTTCAATCTAAAAACATATAAATCTAAACAAAATTTTTTCAGTTTATTTTCTTTATGCAAGGCTACTATGGGCATGCAATTAAGAATGAGTTTACTGCATGCTCTAAGCATTTTATAGTTTTTCTTCCTACCTCCTCTCAGCAAGCAGACAAGTGTGATATTGCTACAATTCTTTCTAACAGAAGCATGGGTTTATGTTGAGAGGAAAAGATTGCTACCCAAACTATAAAGTCCTAGGATGTTAGTATAGGGTTTAAACCACCGCATGTTGTTAATCCAATAAACATGTATATTCCTACAGACTATGAAATTAAAATAATGTACATTTATGATGGAAATACTTACCTAAAATTAATTCTAAAAAGTGCCACAAAATATAAAACTGAAAATTTTTCACATGAATTTAAAAGGTTATTGTTAATATTTATTCCTGGTAATTTCAGTGACTCATTTGAATTATATATGAAAAGTACTAAAATATGGATGCATGATACGATGTCTAAGTGGAATTCATGTCCCAAGGAATAATTGTCATCTTATATTGGACTCTTTAATTTGAACTTTTGGATTATTCTTATAATTAAAATACATATATCTTAAAACATGATACAAATGACTCTAGTTTTATTGTTAAAATTTTTCATATGAAAACATAAAATTATTCTTTTCTTCCTCTAGGTACTCATATTAAAATTTTGTTTATATTTAAAAATATTTTTAATTCTACAAATCACTTTGACCTTGATAGGTACAAAAGCCTTTGGATTTTTTGTGGCATCCAGTTTTGTCTAAGAATTTTGCTTTAAGAATGCAAA
>PVIU01024795.1:0-24886 GCA_004026605.1 Ondatra zibethicus
CCAGCTCCTCTCTGCTCGGCTCCGTGGGACAAAGGAGGCCCCCTAGCAGGGGACTCGCCCTTCCCCCAAGGCCTCAGCCCGGGTGGGCCGAGCTCAGGTGCAGCCGGGACAGGGTCCAGATGAATCCGCGGAAGCTGGTTGGGCGAGGATCCCGGTCCCAAAAGCAGGCCTACTGAGGGTTGCCAGCTCCTCTCTCTTCTTTTCATATTATTAGTGATACATGGAATAGTTATATCCTGTGTTTAGACAAAGGAATAAAATAACTGAAATAGGAACACACTTTCCTTTATATGAAAATAGTCTGTCTTCCAAAGACGTGTACATTTGTTTCAACTCATTGCACTGCATGGTTAAAGTATACACTTTTTTATTTTTTATCTCAAAAATTGATTTCAAGAGAAAAATATTACATAGTAAAACTTCTTCTAAAAATGGAATAATGATCCATATGAGTACTGATTAGGAGGCAAAAGAAATGGCTCCCAGGGGCCAAGAACACTTGCTGCTCTTTCAGAGGACCAGAGTTCAGTCCCCAGCTCCCATATCAAGTAGACCATGGTGGGGGTGGGACTTAAGGGGCAAAACAGGAAATTGTGGATACAGAAAACTAATCATATGAAGCAGGGATCAATAAATTACCACTGCTTACGTACTGAAGACATACAGTCACTCATTACATGCTAGACATACATTTGACATTTTGAGTACCACAGAGCATACATTTTCATATACTCAAAAGAGCAATATTGGGTTGAAAAGATAAAGGCATCTCTTCCTAAAAGGAAACATTAATCAACCAACCAATTTTGCCACTCCATTGACCTTGAATAAGCTTCACGGGTTTCATTTATGGGTAATACAAATTATTGTACTGGCATTGTAACATGTATTTTTAAAACTTAGCAAAGATTTTTTTCATGTGTTAAAAAATCTATTTAGAGGTGCAAAAATTATGACAGCAAATGACAAATCGCAAAGCAAGCACACGTTATGCTGCAATATTTAATAGGAAGCTCTCCTGGCACTGTGACAAATGATAAAATATTTGCTGAGCATTGGAATACTAAAATGTAGAACCCCTTGAAGGTTGCCACAGTGACTCAAAGTGTGCCTACAAATAGAGAGGATATTGAGGGCTCGGCATTTGACCAAACAGAATATGGCTAAGCAAGTCATCATCTGGAAGAATAATAATAGAACAATTCCCAGGAAGGGCAGGGAAAGCCACATTCCCCATCATAAAGGGAAAAGAACTGACTTTAAATTAGATTACTTTTCAGCTACTCTTTGCTAGATTCACTCTCTTAAACTTACCAGGGAACTCTGGGGTGTCTATGCTGTGAGACGAACCAATTTACTGACTTGGACTTAATTTTTTTCTTTCATAGTGAGTTAAGTTGAACTTCTAATTTGCTACCAAAAAACCTCACCTTCATTTCTCCTCAGCATTATACCACAGTATCCTCTTACTGCCCAGGGATCTTGCAGCCCAGCTGGCCTCAATCTCAGGCCAGCAATTTCCCTTTTCAATCACCCTCTTGTCTGTCTCGATTCTTGAATCATGACTCCAAGTCAAAATGTTCCATTCTTTTCTTACTGAGGTTGTCTTGTCTACTCCCAGTTCATTTACTCTTGGACATTTTTCCTGCCATCTCAATGGATTCTAGATTTCTCTAGAAATGTTCATGTCCAAATATCTGATGATGTATATTTTTGTAGAACTTTCTGCATCCTGTAGAACTTTTCTTTGACTGTGATAAAAGCTCAGAGTATTATGAATGGGGACAGGAGGAAGGGATAGGATAGATAGAAGATAAATAAGGAAATTCCAGAAAGTGTTTTTGCTAGTTGTTTGTAGAGAAGGCCTCTCTTGCCCTCATCATACTTTACACTTCTTGGAGATATTTTGAAGCAAAAATCCAAAAATGATTACTTTTAGATGCTTCATATTTTTTCCATTTTATTCATTAAACTGTTAACTGTCTATCTCTTGTCTATATATGTTGAGTCTTTTGACACAAGCTTGAGAAGCTCCCTCCATTCTGCTCATTGCTACTGTTTATTATTTAGCTAGTGAACTTATGCTAAATCACTATTCTATTATCCATTGCCTTTATATATTTATGTCATTGTTTTTCTTTACTCTTAACAGGCAAGGAAGAGGAATGGGAAGGCAGTTTATTTGATATAGCAAGAGGCCTCAGTCTCCACTTTCTGGAAGAGCACATAAATATGGTTGCCTGAAAAATATCCCCACCCTCATAATTTAGCTTTGGAAAATTAAAACGAACGATAGCACCAAACAGCAGTTCCTTGGGTTGTGAAACTGTCTTTGCATAAATAAAACAGCAGCAAGTATTTAAATTATAAACACATTTACCACCAATAAAATAAAAGTATATAAATCATTGATATATTTATTATATACTTTCTCTTTACAGTATAATTCCAGTAAACTAAAAAATAAAGAATTTTTTTTCAATTATCCAAATTTAAAGCTTTCTTTTTTTGAATGTTATTATTTAACCTTAAAACTAAAATTGTAACACCATTTGTGCTGGATAGTTTTATGTCAATTTGACACATGCTAGAGACATCTGAGAGGAGGGAACCTTTATTGAGAAAATGCCTCCCTAAGATCAGGCTGCAGGCAAGCCTGTGGGGCATTTTCTTAATTAGTGATCTGTGTGGAAAAGCCTATTCCACTGTGGGTGGTGCCACCCTAGGCTGGTGGTCATGTCTCTATAAGAAACCAGGCTGACTAAGCCGCGAGGAGCAAAACAGGATGCATCACTCCTCAATGGCCTCTGCATCAGCTCCTGCCTCCAGTTTCCTGCCCTGTTTGCGTTCCTGTCCTGCCTTCTTTTAGCCATGAGCAGTGATAGTGATGTGGAAGCATAAGCCAAACAAACCTTTTCCACCGCCAGCTGCTTTGATCATAGAGCTTCCCTACAGTAATAGTAAATCTGACCATGACAGTATTCGCATTCGATAATAAATTTCTTGTAAATCACGTTGCTTCCCATGGTTTTTAGCATGCACCATGCAAAAATAAGGATTGTAGAATTCCTAATGTATCATTTCAAAAATTTAATTGTGGAAAAGGTTTATGCTTTGACTCAATATATTTTAAGCTACTGAGTGACATCATCTATAACCCTTTTTAAATCTTGATGAAACTCTAGAAGTTTATGCTCTTAATTAAATTATAACATTTACACATTTCCAAAAGTACATTTTATTGTGAGCTATTTGTTATTTCTTTTGAAATAGTAATAACTTTCTGAACCAGCACTCTTAGCATGAGGATACAGCAGTGCACAAAGATGGTGCCCTTTGATGAAGCCTGGGTGGTTGCTAGATGGAGATTTAGAGATAGCAAAGAAGCAAGCATAAAGAGACAAGAATTGTGAGAAAACCACATGAAAGAAATAAGGGCAAGAAGAATGAGGAAGGGAAAGGAAGAGAGGAGGGACGCTGGGTAAAATATCTGCTCTATGGAGGGAGGAATACATAACTTCCCAGGGGGTGGCATCCAATTACCCACATTTTTAAAAAGGTGTCAGAACACATGAAGTCTTTCTCTTTTGAATCACTGAAGGGCCATAAAGAGAGCACTGTAGTTACATCACTTTAGTGCCCTGGGCACTCCCAGCAGAGTCTAAGCACAATTATTAGACATTGTTTTGAGGCATCTGCTGCTCGGTATATAAATCCCTTTTGTGTTGATCTTTCTGACCCCAGGATTTGGCTCCTATTTGTAAGTCAAGATGCCATGTCCCAGAGTTCTTTAGACAATGTCAGGATTCTCTCGATGTGCTTGGAAAGAAACTTCAGATAACCTAAACTAATGCATTTGAAGACATTTGAAAAGTCAGGCTATGGCAGGGTTGTCTATCTGCATGCCAGGTGCTCTGAGGTTGTGATGGCGCTGATCATGAGGCTTGGAAGCCTCCTTTGTCCAGACTAGTTCCCCTGATCTAGCATGAAGAACTTGCAAGGTCTTTGCAGTTCCTACTGTACTAGTCAGGCCATCTTTTCCTAAGATACGTTCACATTAAAAACATGCCTCAATCAGAAATAAGTCTTGGTTATCCATAGATTCCTGCTTCTATTATAACCAACCAAATGGCCTTTAGTAACTATGGAACCCCCTCACTAAGTAGTCAGTGTATCTTGAAGATGGAAGGAATTCCTTCAGAGCTTTGTTTACAACACTCTACCCTTTGTAAACATTATGAGCCTACATAAACTTTAATGAACTGTGGGACTGGTGAAGTCATTCTTAGATCATTTCATTTCCAACACAGGCAGCAGTGGATTTGCTAAAGTAGAAAAAGGAAATGGTTCACACAAGGGAAACATTTACCAAGAGTGCACAGATACTAAAAACATACTTGTTTCTTGGCTAAGAACTAGAAGGTAAGATGAGCAAAGAATAATGGACAGGAAGGAGAGGATTTGTACAAAAAATAAGAAACCCATGTAAGATGGTATGATACAACATAGACAGAAATGGATTCAGCACTACTTCTTAAAAAAAAAAAAAAAGTCCTTTCTGCAATCCTCCTTTAAGAGTGCCATGGCTTCCTAGACATGAATTTCACTGATCGCTAGAACACACGGGAGTACATATTCTGCAGGAGTGACTCTATGGCTTTCCATCCAGGAAACCACAGGGATCTCACTAACTGATCATACTTTTCTCCGTGAATAACATTCTAAATGTCTGTGTGCAAAGTTGATTTGTGGCCACCCAGGCAGGTCACAGACCTTCTTTAATCTCAGTGTGTACTGCCCCTCCGTCTTCTCCCTTATCTCACTATGATACCAGTACTTTCCAAGTTTCTTGCTTCTCTTTCATTCATTCCTTGTTGATATTGATTCCCTCTAGTTATAATTCTTTTTAAGACATATTAATTTTTATTTTAATTTTTTAAATCTTAGTACATAAAAGTGGTTTTAAATTCTACTCAACGACCAAATAAAATCTGTAGTCACCTTTGACATGAATGCCTTCCAAAATATTGCTAACCCTTTTTCCTAGTATCTTTCTAATCTCTCTCTCTTATCTTGACATTTAAATTCATTGTGCATTCAATTTCCTTAAATATGAGGTTTATGAAGCTTTCTAGTTAACCAGATCATCTCTACTTACTCCTCTGAGCTTTTCTCCATAATTTTCAGAGTGAATTATCTTAAAATAAAACAATCAAAACCAACAATTTATGATCATGCTACTGTCCCACTCAATGTTACTGGATGACTCCCCAGCTTTTTAAACCTTACACAATGAAGTTTAAGCCTTACACAAGCAGTCTCTGTTCTATATAGCCCAGATAATAATCAATGATAACCATTGTTTTGATTTTGAATGAGTGGGTGTATTAGGCATATGGAAAGCCAAAGTAAAAGAAAAATAGCAACTAGAAAATAGATAACGAAACATAAATTCATTCCAATTGAAGAAGCAAAGAAAATGAAATCATCAAATTGCTGCTTACAGAATCAAGCAGAAATCAGCTGAAGAAGCAAACATCCATGCTGGATATCCTGACCAAATTCTCTACACGGAATGGTGGTTTTCCACAGATGAGTTTCAGGCTTCTTGATCCCACAGCAGGTATTTTTACACCATGGGATAAACAGCAATAATATCTGCTGGAAATAGTTTATCTTATAGCTGTTCTCAAGGACAAGTTTTAAAATATTTCTATAGATCTTTCTCATTTCTCAAAATAACAGTTAAAATAAAAAACTGACATGCCTTTGCTTAGGTAGTATACTGGGAATCCACCAAAGAAGTTAAAGCTGGAAGTGCAGAACTAGGCAGATTTTCTTTCTGCCAACATGGACAGTTAAATGATCAGACAGGTTTATACAAAGGAGTTCTGGGCATTCACATGTGGCTCAACTTTGATTTGAATTTAAGAAATTTACCTGAGCTTACACTGGCGATTCCAGGTACAGGGTGGCCTGCTGTGCTGCCGAATCTGAGTCTGTAGGCTGCTCCTCTCTGATGCTGATTGTTGAGATGTATTCTCAAAGAACTCTTTCTTCAAGACTTTCTTAGTTCCATCTGCCACCTACAATTTGCTTTCCCCCAGAAGTTTAATTTAGTCTGTTACTTTCTGGGATGGTTTGAATAAGAATGTCCCCCTCAAAAAAAACTCATGTGTTTGAATGCTTGACCCATAGACAGTGGCACTATTAATAAGTGTGGCCTTGTTGGAGGAAGTATATCACTGTGAGGGTGGTGTTTGATGTCTTATACACTAAAGCTATACCCAGGGTGGCACACAGTCTCCTTCTGCCTTTTGATCAAGATGTGGAACTCTCAGCTACCTCTTCAGTATCATGTCTACCTGCATGCCACCATGTTTCCTGTCATGACAGTAATGGACTAAATTTCTGAACTGTAAGGCAGCCCCAATTAAATGTTTTCCTTTATTTTTATAAGAATTACCATGTATTAGAAACCCACATGAAGACACCTTCTTAAATGACCCTTTTAACAACCATTATAGGACACAATGTTTTTAACCTTTCTCTTTTTCAGAGACAGAAGTAGCTTAAGTCAGTGATGGGAGTTTTACAGTCCACTGTATGTAATTGTACTTGAGTGTGAGACAAAGAGTAGGGAAAGTCTATTTTCAGTAAGTTAAACAGAATATGACAATTTACCAATGGAATGTCCATTGCAGGCACTTAACAATTTCCCTTTAATGTTTCACTAACTCAGCTTTCAACTTCTTCAGCTTAATTTGTCATAATGAACTTCTTGAATCTTCTATTCCAGAACCACTGAACTACTTTCTATTTTCCATCACCCTGCACTCTTAATTTTCTAGAAGCAAGAAAAGAATATGTCTAAGCATATGAGCAAGGCCATCTTATAAATTAGATATCAAAATGGATGGGTGGGATGGCTTCATTTTACTCATAGAGCTAGGATGGAATGAGATATCATAGACAAGACTGAATACTACCCTGTCTAGTGCAAGAGACTTAGCACAAAACTATTAATAAATATCACAGCTATCACTATTTCCTACCATAGATCATGGGTTATAGACATGTTGTTTGAGTATACAGAGTATCATAACTTCTGATAAAATGAGCATAGTGATTCCCCACTAGTATAATTTTTTATTTTACATAAAAGGAGAAAAAGAACTATTAATCATAACCACACACACTATTTCTAATTTCTTGAGAGAATTATTTAAAAATAGATGGTGATCCTGTTCAAATCTAAATAGTTTAACTGACTTATAGTCAAGAGATATATAATGTGTTTTTATGTAGAATAAAGTTCAAACTTTTTGGGATAAAAATGGTGGAAAACCTATAGGTCATTAATATCCAATTACTTCCAATTATTAGCAGAGGAAACAAACTTTTTTTTCTTGAGAGAATATATGGATTCTTAGTCAGAGCATTATCAGTGACAGAAAGAACAATAATTACTTGGAAACAAGAAACTGTTCCTCCAACAAAGGATCTGATGTTGTATTTAAGCAATAGACTCCATTTGAGAAAAGTGTACCCATTAAAAAATCAATACTTCTAGCGCTACTTGACTGCAAATGTTTTTATACCCTGCCAAAAAGAATTAAGGACTTGGGAGCATTTCACCTGGCAAACATTTTAGGTTCAACATTTGTCAGATTTTCAAACTTAGGATGTTGGAAAGAAAGAAAAGAAATAAAGAAATAAAGAGAAGAAGGAAGGATGGAAGGAAGGAAGGGAGGGAGAGAGGGAGGAAAGAAAGAAGGAAGAGAAACCTTTAAGTATTGATTAACAACAAAGTTATTGAATCAAAATATCATTTAGAACTGTAACCATAGAAACTGGAATGCATGTGTGGAGGAAAGGGATCAGTGAGATGAGACAAAAAAAGATTGTAGGTAAATACAATCAAAATACATTATATGCATACATGAAAATGTCATAATGAATCCCATTAAATGTAATTAATATGTGATAATAAAAAACTTTTAGAGCTGGGTGGTGGTGGCGCACGTCTTTAATCCTAGCATTCGGGAGGCAGAGGCAGGCAGATCTCTGTGAGTTCGAGGCCAGCCTGGTCTACAAGACAGGCTCCAAAGCTACAGAGAAACCCTGTCTCCAAAAAACCAAAAAAAAAAAAAAAAAAAAAAAACTTTTAAAAGTTCAGCTCCTCTAATATTCAATTAAAGTTACTTAAAACTAGAGATTCACTGAAAAATATGATACTGAGCATCAGTTTAAATCTGTCCATTTTGCCACTAGTGCATCAATAGGACAGAAGGAAGTTTTTACATCTTCTTGTCCTGTGACGTTAGAGGTATAAAGTCATGCAGAATTCAATGTGAACTGGGCATAGAAAGGGAAGCCTTTAAGTGAAGGACTTTAACATGGCTCTTCCCCAGTTCAAGGATTATTGTATTCTAACTGAATAATTTGACTTATTGGTTCACAAAATATGAGAGGGATTGGAAAGAACCCAGAGTGATCCTTATTCTTCATATATTTTAAAAGAAGGATGCAATATCCCTGGAGAGTCTCTTGCGGAAGGCAATGGAACTAGGAAGAGGGAAGCTGACCATGCTGGGTGTGGTTACTGGTTGAGCACAAAGTGTCTGAGCCTATTCATTTACTGTCTATCATTTCATTAACCCAAATTCCATGTTCTCAATATTGTCTTCTTTGTTTTTCTTTCATGTTCTTTCCTAACGCCTATGGACTTACCAAACTTTCATTCTTTCCAATATTCTTTCCTTTACAGAGACGCTTTTTCTTAGAAACTAGGAAATAATAACATAAATCCTAATGTCAATTTGATTCCTGATCAGGGTCTATTTTTAAAATCACCCCTGAGTTTTTTCACAAGACTTTGTTTGTCTTTCTTGAGCTGTTCTCTCTAAACCACTCTTTCTTAAATCGCTTTCCAATAAACAGACCTCTACATCATTCTTTTGATATAAAGTGCTTTATTTTGAAGACAGGAAAATGGCAGTGAAATTGATTTGCTGATACACTGGAACTTTGCTACCACATACTCAGTAATCTCAGACTTCTGGACCATGATGGGCTCCAGATTTATAGATACTTTTTATTTTAGTTTAGCTATTTAAAATGTAGCATCCACAGGAAGCCAACAGCAAGTGGCACAGAGAAGATCTGAAATCATGCACTCTAATCCTTCATTTCCACAACTGAAGAAATGGGACAAGAACACTTGTTAATTCCTAAAGATGCATGTCTGCAAAGCAGCAACACCAACAGCAAAGGCACATGTCCTCTAAGCATCAATGGGTGCACTGAAACTTCTTGTTGTAAATTCTTCTCCAAAGAGGAATGCAAAAGGTGACCTGTTCTAACCGAAGATAAACTTGTGTTTATAATCTACTTTAAGCCCTTAAAAAAGGTTAACCATTCCTTTGTTTTAAAATAATTCTCACCTTATAAAATCTAGAATCAGTATTGGAGAGTGTAGAGAAAATGAAATGTTTACATTTTGATTAACAACTAAAATAACAGTGATTTGAAGTCTCAGAACCCAAAAATATTTAACGTTTGTTAAAGTTTTATGCATATACAAATCACTGATGCTTATAGAAATCATCATTGTTAGGCAGCTATATGTATTGTGTCTATTTTATGTATATGCAAACAAAGAATCAGGAATGTTAACTGGCTTGCTCAAAATTATACAACTGGTGAAATCATGTGACCACTTAGAGACAGAGTTTAGGTTATTGTATGTCTTAGCCTTTATCATGATCTCTACTTTTGGCTCTTGTAAAGAAAGAATTACTCAGAGAAATCATTGTCTTTGTATTACTTGTAGCATATGCCTACTGTGCTTTCTTCAGTGCTGTGATCTCTAGTTACATATTTCAGGGGCTGGGCCCAGTTGAGCAGTGTTGTGCATGCGCCACACCCAAAGCCAACTCATGGAAAGTATCTCAGACCACACGTCACAGTATTATGAATCCCAAAAACCCTAGGGAGGGGCTTAGACATAGAAACTTCTATAGGATTCTCTTTCTCCTTTTGAGATAGAGGAGTTGTAAGCTCCTCATTTCAAACTATGAAGAATTCCCTTTCTAAAGAAACCAAGAGAGTACAATCGATTTTCTATAAACTAGGTGATGGGAAGGACACCTGTTCTTCCCCCTGCTAAGAAACACGTCTGTATTTTCCACATGAGAAATTTACATTAGCTTAGGGACCACCATTTGTGTTTTGACTGCCATGAAGATCAATTTACAGATTCTGGCAGCACTGCAGGTACTACATCAGCAGACTAAACCTGTCCTTAACATTATTTTAATTCTCTCTTTGCAGTTCCTAGTCTCTCTAGAGTTCCGCTTAATACACCACCCTACCACCCCGGTATGAGTTCTTTTTGTATTCGTAGGAGTACAAAGCATAGATCTAAGTACAAGAGTAATATGTAAAACCAACCCATCTGAACAACTGTACCGTGTAAATCTCAAACCCATTGCTAAGTGCATCCTCTACCATGCTGAGCACTGGAATATCAGACATCTTACTGTCCTGGATATATGTCCTTTTTGTGCTGGAAGACTTTCCCCAGTGTTCCTAGCAAACCTTATGAAGATTGGATATAGCACACACAGAGTGAATAAAATTAGAAGCCTCAGTTTTTTATTCTCCCAAACACACAGTCTCACTAGTTCTGATGTTCTCCAGATGGATAGCAAAAGAGCTGCACAAAAGATGGAGTAAAGTGATAGTGAATAACGTGTTTAGAGAGAGTGATCATCCTAGGAACTGAATAATAACTGAATGTAGGACAAAACCTCATATTTGCCTTAAAGTGTTAATACAAAGCAAATTGCTAATGCTTTTCCACTTAAAATATCAGTTTGTATGTATTAATAACCATAATGAGGAACTTTCATTTAAATCAATGTAGCCATGCTTCGTGTTTTGGGGAGGATGGCTCATAGTTCACCATTTTGTCACTATCCTCCAGGAACATTTAAGTTTTGAGAAAGTTGTTTATATTTTAAAAAGACGACTTAGAAGTTGAGGATTTAGCTCATTGTTAGGCCACTAGGCTACAAAGCCAAGACTCCAGGTTCTATCCATAGAAAACTAAAATTAAAGAAAGAGAGAGAGAATATAACAAAACAATAGGTAAATTATCTGAATATGGTAATGTGATCCAATAGCCTGAATATGAGTCTATAAATCTGCCCACAATAAAAACCAACTTCTTTTCCAGCAGATAGAAAGTTTTGATAAAAAGTAGAAAAAGATAAGATCTCCTGAGTAAATTGGGAGAATGGGGACCTTGTGGAGAGGGCTGAAGGGGGGAGGGAGAGGCAGGGAGGGGAGCAGAAAAAACTGTAGAGCTAAAAAAAATCAATAAAAAATTAACATATGCTAGGACACACAGTAAATTTTTATAAAATCCAAAGAGACCTTTGGATAAAATAAAAATAAATACAAGAATGTGGTCTAGTTGTCTGTTGTCTGGTTTTTTTTTTTTTTTAAATAAATGAAGCATTCTTAGAACAAAGCCATGAACTTCAATTCAGTATCACAACAGTGGGACAAAATAGTTGAGCAGAGATTGTCAGGTTTCAAAAGACCAAAATTTTACATTAGAGGAAGAATTATAGTAAAAACTAGTTAAAATTATAATAGAGATTGTCACATGTTGAAAATCAGCCATAAAAATCATATGTACTTGTGGTTATATACTGATATATATATATATAGAAAAAATCTTCTAAGTTTTACTTGGAAGAACAATGTTAAATGATCTCATTATAGATAATAATTAGGTAAACCAAGAAGGAATGAACTTTCATGGACTTCAGGAATGATTATAGGTTTGCAAATAGAAACTTTGCAATGTATTGAGAAATGAAGATCCTGAAGAACAGCAATGAATGGAGTAAATATGAGAGACTGCTTCTTAAATTTCCTAATATAAAGTTTTTTATGTTTTCAAATTTTAAATAATTTTCAAAATTTCCACATATATTTTAAAATGAAGTGACATAGATACAATTTAAAATGACATGATACTCATCAATATTATGTAGTGTATGTATTTTGTTGTATAATAATTTGATAAAAACAACAAGCCTAATAAGATGTTTGCCAGGGTATTTGAAAGATTAGGACTAGGAAATTGAAGATATAGCAAATTCAAAATGTGTAAAATGGAGACAAGGAGAGAGGAACAAAACAGCAAAAATAAACCCTATTGGTATCAAATTAAACTTTAATTCAAAATATTTTTACCAAAAATACCAACATTCCATAAGGTTTATGACAAAATTAGTATATTAGATAATAAAGAGGGGATGTAAGAATATTTATAAGACACATGTAGTAATATAAAATGTGAGACTAAGTTATAATAAGTAAATTATGTACAATGTAAATTTTATGGTAGCTCTATATGGAAAAATATGAGAGAGGAATACAACTAATTATAAAAACTGCATAAAGTGTTGAACCAAAATAAGAAGAAAAAATATGACAAAAGAAGCAAATGTTAGACCAGAAAAGCCTAATAAAATGCTTTCCAAGGTGTTTGAAAGATTAGGACATTAAAATACAGCAAAATCAAATTGTGTAAGTAGTGTTCCCCTTACTCCACATCCTCTCCAGCATAGGCTATCATTGGTGTTTTTGATTTTAGCCATTTTGACAGCTGTAAGATAGTATCTCAAAGTTGTTTTGATTTGCATTTCCCTGATAGCTAAGGAAGTTGAACATGACCTTAAGTATCTTTTGCTCATTTGAAATTCTGTTGAGAATTCTCTGTTCAGTTCAGTACCCCATTTTTAAATTGGGTTATTTAGAGTTTTAATGTCTAGTTTTTGAGTTCTTTATATATTTTGGAGATCAGACCTTTGTCTGATGTGGGGTTGGTGAAGATCTTCTCTTACTCAATAGGTTACCATTTTGTCTTAATGACTGTCCTTTGCTTTACAGAAGCTTCTCAGTTTCAGGAGGTCCCATTTATTCAGAACACTCATCCATTGATGGAGGGAATGCAAACTTGTGCAACCACTTTGGAAATCAGTGTGGTGGTTTCTCAGAAAATTGGGAATAAACCTACCTCAGGATCCAGCAACACCACTCTTGAGATTATACCCAAGAGATGCCCAATCATAGTACAAAAGTATTTGTTCAACTATGTTCATAGCAGCATTAATTGTAATAGCCAGAACCTAGAAAAAACCTAGATACCTCTCAATAGGAGAATGAATAAAGTGTGGAGCATCTACACATTAGAGTACTACTCAGCAGCAAAAACAATGACATCTTGAATTTTGCATGCAAATGGATGGAAATAGAAAACACTAACCTGAGTGAGATTACTCAGACCCAAAAAAAATGAATATGGTATGTACTCACTCATTAGTGGATTCTAGCCATGAACAAAGGACATTGAGCCTATAGTTCACGATCCTAGAGAAGCTAAGTAATAAGGTGAACCCAAAGAAAAACATATATAGATCCTCCTGGAAATTGGAAGCAGAGAAAATCACCAGGCAAAAGTTGGGAGCATGGGGGTGGGGGTGGGGTTGGGAGAAGGGGGGGAAGGGAAAAGAGGAGGGTTGGGGAGAGCTTGGAAGAGTGGGATGGTTGAGATGGAGGAAGGACAGATATGGGAGCAGGGAAGGAGATATCTTAATTGAGGGAGCAATTTTGGGGTTGGCAAGAAGCTTGGCTCTAGAGGGGTTCCCAGGAATCCATGGGGATGACCCCAGCTAGGACCCTGGGCAGTGGAGGAGAGGGTGCCTGAACTGGCCTTGTCCCGTAGTCAGACTGATGACTGTCTTGAATATCACCATAGAACCTTCATCCAGCGACAGATGGAGATAGGGAAAAAGACCCACATCGGAGCACTGGACAGAGCTCCCAAGGTCCAGTTGAAGAGCAGAAGGAGGGAGAAGATGAGCAAGGAAGTCAGGACCAGGAGGGGTTGGTCCACCCACTGAGACAGTGTGCTTGAGCTAATGGGAGCTCACCAAAGCCAGATGGACTGGGACTGAACGAGCATGGGATCAAACTGTACCCTCAGAATGTGCCTGACAATTGGGGCAGACTGAGAAGCCAATGATAATGGCACTGGGATTTGTCCCTACTGCATGTACTGGCTTTTTGGGATCCTATTCTATTTGGATGCACACCTTCCTAAGCCTGGATGGAGGGGGGAGGGCCTTGGACTTCCCACAGGGCAGGGTACTCTGCCCTCTCTTAGGACTGGAAGGGTGAGAGGGGGAGTTAGTGGGGGAGCAGGAGGGAAGTGGGAGGAGGGGAGAAAGTGGAAATTTTGGTTGGTATTATTTATAAAGTAATAAAAAATTGTGTAAGGAGCCAACGGGAGGGCAACAAAATAACAAGCCAAGGAAACCTAACTAAAGCAAAGATCAATCGCGTTACTACCAAAGTATATTTAAAATTCAAGGTTTTGGGGGGGTTGTTTTGTTTTGTTTTTACCAGAAATACAGACATGGCATAATGGTGATGATTATTGTGCCTAACAGAAGACAATCACCGTGAGTGCTAAACAGTTCATCACGTACATGTTTTCAAACTAATGTTTCAAAATAAATGAAGCAAAATGGATAGAGCCAGCATTAACGGGACACCTGACAGTTCTATCTGGATGTTGTTCCATGTCTCTGAAATAACTGTTAGAACATGTGCATACAAATTCAGCCCCCAGCCCTAACCCAGAAGCGGTCTTCAATTGCTAACCACTCACAAAAGAAAAATTAGTTCTCTCCAATGGGGTCTTACTGAGTATACAAACCACTCATAAGGGCAGGCCCCATGACCATCTGTAGATGGCCAACACAAAACCAGCTCAGTGGCATTTCTGGAGGTTCTTTGGAGGTTCATAATGCTTTGCAGGGATTTTCTTTCTTGCGTGTTTATTTATTTACTTAGTTATTATTTACTTATTTTTACCTTGTAGATCCTTTGCATATGTATATTATGGTTTCTGGTTTTGATTCTGAGCTTTCTGTGTTTGCCAGTATGCATGTCTCTGTGTTTGTATGTAGAGATTTTTCTTTATGTCTTTTTATTTTATTTGTTTTATTATTTTATTTGTTTGGTCCTATCACTGGTTTTTGTTTTTATTTTATCTAATTTTATTTTTTATCATTATTTTTATATACCTGTTTGTATTTTAAGAAGATAGAGAAAGCAAAGGGATGGATTTGGGTGTGCAAGGAAGTGAAGAGCATCTGAGAGGCGTTGAGGGAGAGGAACCAGTATCAGAATATACTGTATTTTAAAATTCTGTTTTCAACAAAAAATGAAATAACTTTTGAAAGGATGTTAAAATAGAATTAAAAAATTAATTTACCTACTCAAATAACAAAATAAAATCAGTTAACAAAATAATGGTTCTATCAAGGACATGAAAGGATACAGTAACCCAACTATACATGGGTATTTACCAAGAGAGAAAATACTGAACTGTAGAACAAACCTCAATAAACTTCAAATGAGGAAAGCAAACAGATCTTTATTTTAATTACTCAAAAGGTATTTGTGGGACTGAGGATCTAGTTTAGTCTATGGAATCTACTGAACATGCTCAAAGGTCTAGATTTGATTCCTAGTTCCACGTAGGCCAGGATTAGGTAAAGAACTGCAATCCGAACACTCAGAAGTCAGAGTCAGGAAGATTAGAAGTCCGAGGCCATCGTTGTATACATAGCAACTTAAAAGCCTGCCTGGGAAACATGAGATTCTATCTTGAAAATTCATTTTATATTTCACAAGAATAAAATTAGATAACATTTAAGTAATTTATTGGTCAAGAAAATCACAATGGAAATTGTAAAATAGAATCAGATAAAAATCAAAACATCATACAAAAATGTTGGTTGTATCAAAGAAACACAAGATCAAATATTTAATGAAAAGACCTTTATATCAATGTTTTAAGGTTTCATTGGGAACTAGGAAGAAAACAATCACTTAAATCTAAAATTTTGCTTATAAAAGAAACTCTTCTTAAATATCTATATATGGGGCTTGAGCAATGGCCCAGAAGTTGAGATCACTGACTTGTCTTACAAAGAACCCAGGTCCATTTCCCAAGCCTCCATGGTGGTTTACAACCATCTGTAACTCCAGTTCCAGGAGATCTGAAGCCTTCTTCTTACCTCCACAGACACTAGGCATACATGTGTTGCACAGACATACATGCAAGCAAAACACTCATACACATAAAATAAAAATAAACCTAAAATCACTTTTAAAAATTCTGTTTATTTACTTATTTATTTTAAGTTGTCTTATTCTTTAGAACGGATGGAATTCATTACATAGCCTTATATGGAAGAGAAGACTACAAGGACTGTTCTGTTTAGAGAATATAGTACTAGTATAGATACACTATGAGTCAGCTAAAACATGGCTAACACTGAATGTTTGGGGAACCTCACAGCAAACGGTGATATAGTCTAAAATATAACTATTCTGGTCTAATGCTACATTTATACAGGTGTCTATGAATCTAGTCTTGAGTGGGGTTAAAGACCTCTGCTTCACTTTAGCCTCACCTTGTCCAGGCAGCCTGTGTGATCCATCTTTAGTTGTGTGCCTCCTTCCATGCAAACTGTGTACCAATACATGTGAATGCCTGTGTCTACCTGTGTGTGTCTGGGCACTTCTTCCAGGATCTCTATGCCTAGTGGTTCATGTGGTAATGGACAGAGTATATATTGTCTTATCTGCTCATGACTTCTCAAAATTTCTTCTACCTTCTTGCTTCTCATGACCCTCCTCCATCCTTAGCATTAGAGCCTAGGTGCCTGGTCTCAAGCTCTTCACCATCCTCCTGCCTCAGTCTCCCAAGTTCTGGAAAGATGGGCATCAATAACTACAAAATGAGAGTTTAGCTTAAGCAATCAGTCAAGTAATTAATTCATAGAGTAAATGGAAACAGATGTATGCAAAGTAAGGTATTTTAATGATCAAAGAAGTTTCCATTTTTTAAACTGTTGGACAAAAAAAGTCTGGAAGTTTGGAAAGGAGAAAGATTGCATCTGTGATACACTGAACACAATGAGAATCCACCCATTTGAGTTAACCACCCTACTCATGGACAACATTTCTATAGAGATAAATACTAATGCAGTACACTGTGAGTAGCTATGGCCAGACTGACTTGAACAGGCAAGTCATCTAGAAGCCCTAGCTGTATGTTAAAGTGAGCGGAATGTGTGATTTTAGCAGACATGAAGTTCCTGAGTTCTGTTCCTGTCCTTTAAACAGAAGATGTCGGCTACCTGGCATCTCAGTACAAAGGGTAGCACTTAGGGTGCTGCCTAGATAACATTGCTTTCTGGGGTGCTTCTACCTGTATGAACTGACACTGAAGCAGTAAGCAAGCATATCACTAAGACAAGATGACACCTATTTTGAACAGACAGAACAATAAAACTCCAGTCTGTAAAGAGGGAAAACTGCAACTGATTTTAGGGCAGAAAAAAAAAAAAAGCATATCCGGGAATAAAGGAAAGGGCTTAGTAGTTAAAAGAGTGTACTAATCTTGCAGATGACCCAAGTACAATTCCAAACAACCATGTCACATAGCTCTCAACCACTTATAGCACCTGGCAATCTGGCACACTAACATCTGAGTACAACTGCACTAGTACACACAGATCCCCATAGAGATGCAGCAGATATATGCATAATTAAAAATAAAATATTTTAAAATTCAGAGCAAGGGTTATGGGGCTAACAGAATAAGAAATTACTGGGGACTTAAAGAGGAAATGTCACTTTCATATAATATATGAGAATTATAGTCACTTAATTTGAAAATGAATCATAATGAGACTTTAAACCCATAGGCAGTTATGACAAGATAAACCAATTATAGTCACTTGATCTCCCTGAAATCCATGTGACCTTCCATATTAATCTTATGCTGCAGCATCTGGGATAAAACATGGGTTAGGATAGAGTGGGTTAAAATCTTCAATCATGTGGCATTGATGCATGGCTGCTGGCCTCTAGCCAGTTCCTGGTGAAATCCAATTTCTTTTGGGTACCAGGAGCTGAGTATGTTTCTCAGAACTAAGCAGCATTGTTATGGTGTACTGAGTCCCTAACATATTCCTTCCTTCAGTTTGTATGCTGCTTGTCCTTTGTAAGTTCTCTGGTTCTGTGGTCATAAACGACATTGACCAAACATGAAGCGTTTCAGAATCTTTGCAGTGTGGTGATTGGAAGTCAATAAGCACATTAACTCAAAAGTTAACTGAGCCGCTCTTCAGGAATAACACTCATGAGCATGTGCACTTGATATTCACCTAGAGGACTAGGCCGTTGTTGTTCAGTTGGTAGCTTTGGGGTAAACTCTATTGAAACATTTTCCCATGATCATAAAGTCTCTACTCCAAATAAAACAAATTCAGTCATTCCTTTCCTCCCTTCTATATCAGTTGTTGGTTACATATCCTTCAAAAGTCAAGTCAATGATTTTCTCAACTACCTTCAGAATTGTGCATATCTAAGCAGGATATAGACTGTCGTGATGGGAAATCACCGTGGCCTTAGTTGGTCACACGTGTCTGCTGTCAGGAAATGGAGAGCAAGCCATTTTCTTGGCTAGCTAGCTTTCTCATTTTGTTATGCGGTTTGGGACCTCAATTCAGGGAATCGCTTGCAGACATGCCCTGAGGCATGATTTCTAGGTGATACTAGATCTTGTAAAGGTGAAAGTATTAAGCATCATTAGGAAAGCACCACGTTCAGGAACCTAGTCTTTAAATTCTTTTCTACACATTCGTCACACTTGCTCCGTGTGAAATCTGGCTCTCCTTTACATTGTGCTGAGCCGCTTTCTCCCACATATGTATCATGTACCACGGGAACAGAATGAGTCTTTGAAGGATTATATTTTTCAGAGTCATTTCAGATGATTCTTCTTTCCTCATGGAAAATGAAGGTTTGAATTGCATAATATTGAACAATACCATCCACTACCTGACCTGTGTCCCCAGTCATCTGTAAATGCCTCAATGGGTGACTAACTCATTCTCTCAATATTTTAGCTCCTGGTTCAAAATTATTTTCTCTAACACTGCTTATGTTTTGAGTATATGAAAACTTTATATGAGTATGAGAAACTTTAAGAATATGTAAGGAATGATCTGTGCATGAGGAACTCTATGTTCATTGACTTATCTCTCCAACTACCTTGACTGCAGCACAATGTCAGTGAGTTATTTATTTTCAATAAATACCAATTAAAAACCGCACACTTCAGGGTCTACCTTTTATACTTGGGACTTCTTTATTATATGGACTATAGCAATTCCAAACAGGGAAAAAAATTTCAAAAAACCTCTACAATGAAGTCACCAAAAATTAAATAGATGATATTTCTAATGCAAAAGAGTTTTTATGATATAAGGGCAAGGAAGAACACTTGTAAAAATTAAGATATGCAACCTGAATCTTTAAAACTCAATGGAATGGCAACAGAAACTTTAAAATAAACAGGACTTTAGAAGAAACTGCTTTGTCACCATATCTTTAGAATTAATGATGGATAATATAGCAGAAAGGTAACTTGATAACCTATAAAAAGAAAAAAAAACATTGGTTCTGGGAAATAGGGTTTCACCACAAGAGCAGAATGTTTCTAAAGGAGTTACTATAAGGTGAATCTAAAGAGAGAGGGAAAGGAGGCAGCACCAGCAAACCATGATCTAATTTACACAAGTTTTTTTTTGCTCATTCAGTCAGGAAAGGTTACATATGTGCAATAAGGACAGATTCAGATAAAAAGAGCCTCTAAACAGGTTACAGTGTTTATAAGACTGTATATATATACAGCCTTGGATAAAAATGCAAATCAAAACAGCTCTGAGATTCCATTTTACACCTGTCAGAATGGCTAAGATCAAAATCACTGAGGACAGCTTATGCTGGAGAGGATATAGATAAAAAGGTAACACTCCTCCATTGCTGGTGGGAGTGCAAACTTGCACAGTCACTTTGGAAATCGGTATGGTGATTTCTTAGAAAATTAGGAAACAATTTTCCTGAAGACCTAGCAATACCAGTTTTGGGTACATACCCAAAGGAAATTCAATCATACCACAAGGACATATGTTCAACTATGTTCATAGCAGAATTATTTATAATAGCCAGAACCTGGAAACAATCTAGATTCCCCTCAACTAAAGAATGGATAAAGAAAATGTGCTACATTTACACAATGGAGCACTACTCAGAGGTAAAACATAATGACATCTTGAAATTTTCAGGAAAATGAATGGACCTAGAGAAAACCATATTGAGTGAGGTAACCCAGACCCAGAAAGACAAATATAATATGTATGCATTCATAAGTGGCTTTTAGAGACAAAGCAAAGAAAAGCTAGCCTACAATCCACAACCCCACAGAACCTAGATAACAAAGAGAACCCTAAGAAAGGCATACATGGATCTAAATAGGAAGGACAAAAAAAAAGGCAAGATCTCCTAAATAAATTGGGAGTGTGGGAGTCATGAGAGATGGTAGAAGGAGAGAGGAGGAAAGGAGGGGAGCAGAGAAAAATTTATACTGCAAAAAAAAACAACAAAAAAATTATATATATATTGTTTTAAAATTAAGGCTTTAAAAAGAAAAAGAAGTAATAAAAATATAATGAGGCACACAGAGATGTAAAATGAACAAAGAGCCTGGATATTGTAGGTTATTATACTGTCTTTAATTTTTTTGACTGCTAATGAACAAATGATAACTGGTGAGAGACATTTGAATATGAAAGCTGCTAGTATGAACTGACCTATATATTTTAAAATATCTTGACTTCAAAATTTAAGTCAAAAGATAAGTTAGTTTGGAATAGAGTTTCTGTTTTTATTTCTACAGGAAATAAAAGCCTGTGGGTTCATTCTGGGTTAAGAAAAATGAGGTTTGATTGAAGAAGAGCCCCTGAAATATCTCCAATGGGAACAGATGGCCCAGATGATCCAGTGTTTCAGAGCACCTCGGTTGCAGTTTCCTCTGAGTTCTATATCCAGAACAGCTCGAAGGCTTCTGTCTGATAGAATCAAGCCTTACAGAATACTCCAGTCAGGACTTGATACTAATTCTTAACTTTTTCAGGGTACCCCAAATATTGCTAGTGCCCCCAATCAACAGGAAGCAGTCTAGATAATTACACCAACATTCCTAAAAACAAATTATGAATGTTTGCTATCATTTAGGGGGTTGGGTTACAAGTTGTTATGGATAATGATCAAGTAAAAAGCTAAATAAAGAAGATTAGATTCATGAATCTTGGTCTGAAAAGAAAAAAGAGATATAGTAATTAGAACATAAAAGGGTAGATTTTTGAATCCAAAAGACAACAACAATCTTACATTAGTATTGACTTTGACTATACAATTATAAAGTTAATTTTGTTATACTCTATGTATATTTCTACTCTTGTTTAGGGTATTATGTTTATTTAGCTCATCTAAAAATGCAATATATAATTAAGAAATACAGAATAATAGTCATCTATTATAGCAAACTTATAGTCATGTTAGATAAACTTTCAAGGTCATACAGAAATATATTTCAGCTGGATAGGCAATCTTCAATCACTTCAAAGACCTACAGATTATGGCATTTAAAATGTTTTAAAAACTGAGACTTTTCTCAACATTAAGACTCAACTGCTCCTGGCAACTCCAATTGCTTCAAAGAAGATGGTGGGCTTCAAAGAAGCTCTATATGGAGTTTGTTTCCTTTATGGCAAAAGTTAGTCATGTGGGCAAAGAAACTGCCCTTGCTTCAGTTGCTTACAGTTACTGTCTAAACTGGAGCACAGGACACAAGAAAGGCAATTGCTGGACTTTGTCAAAATAGGGTAAGACAGTCCTTCAAAGTTCCCTGCTTCGCAGGAAAGTCTGTCAGATATGCTAGGCATGTAGATCAGAGTTGGATGCCCCAACATTACAGAGGAACTTTGAGTGATTGTCCAGTCAGTGAGATGTCCCTGTCATTAGGTGATATTTCAGCCTTCTGGGATCTTTGATAGAGTTGGATACTAAATTACTATAATTATAGTTTTTATTTATAATAGAAAGTAAATTAGACAAAAAACTTTAGGCTCACCAAAATAAGATAGATAATTAAGTATTTTTTTAAAATTTTTTTCCAAATTCAAAAGGATTAGATAGCGTTATACTAATTCTTACTTATTAACCGTTTTTGTTATATATAGTTTTATGACATTAAGAGTAAAACCTTCCCTTTTAATTAGACAAAAGGGGGGAAATGTTGAAGAGCAATCCTTTCCTACACTGTGAGTATGTATTACTCTCATTGGTTAATAAAATTCTGACAGGCCAGTTGCTGGGCAGAAAGTTAGATGATAAAGCCAAACTGAGAATGATGGGAAGAAGGGCAGAGTCGGGAGAGATGTTGGCTAACCACCCAAGAAGCATGCTACAGGAAAGGTAAAGCCACAAGCCATGTGGCAATGCACAGATTAATAGAAACATGGGATAATTCAAGTGTAATAGTTATCTAGTAACAAGCCTGAGCTATCAGCTGAGCATTTCTAATTTATATTCACACATTGAGTCAGTTATTTGAGAACTAATGGTTGAGACAGAAAATGTCTGTTTAGACATCACACTATCTTAAGACCCAGAAAGGGGAACAGGAACCATGGAACAAAACAGTCAACCAACAAAGACAAGACTAGATATCAGCACCTATTATTATAACCGTTCTAAACCCAGATGCTAGACACCAGTTTTACATCTGACAGGGTTGTCTCATGGGAACCCCAAACAACTTCGGATGTTGCCAAGACTATAGGTTGCTCTCCACAACATCCCATTGTTGGAAACAATGCCTACACAACTCAATAAATGTGGAGAAGTTGAACTAATGCCTGCATATAGGCTTCAACCCTTCAGAAAAAAATCTGTTTTCAATAAAAGGGAAAGAGAAAGATAAGAAACATCAACAAGGAATAAGAGCACTAATAAATGAAATTAATAACACATTAAAAAGATTAACTCAAGGAATAGCAAAGTACATTATTTACAAATAATAGGAAATGAGGAGGTAGAAAGAATCATGACTTTTGGAAAGGAATAAAGAACGGTAACAGTGCTTTGCTGTGAGTCCTTTAATACTCATCTAGCTTTGATAAGTTTAATAAAAGTGAACATTTATTGTAATATATATATGTACATCTTCATTATAAGCCACTTCAAATTCTTTTGAGAATCAGATAAGTACGATTATAAATAAACAAGGTGCTTTGTGCATACCCGCCATCAGTCATTGATTGCTAGATAATGGTCCCAATTGTATTGAAATGCATTTCTATAATGCTCTATCAGAGAGTTATCCAAAGCTTCGGGTTTATCTGATTCAGCATCAAGAATTTCATAATAAAAGCTGATCAACTGGGCTGTGTGGTAGCTCCCTCTTTTTCAGTCCAATGGGTGATGTTATCATTTGGGGAGTCCGATATAAGTTTTCATTCTACTCCACTAAAGCAGGTATCACCCTTTGTCTTGACAATATAGACCATTTCTGCAAAATTGAGCATCCTAGAAACTGTTGTTCTGACTGGCAGAGAGTGCAGTCCATTGTTTTTTGTACTGAAGGTTTTCTTCAACTATAGAAGCAAAACGCACTGAGGTGCTGTGTTCCCAGTGGGCTGCTGATTCATTGCTTTGTTACTGATGCTGACAGGCTCCTCCACACACACTTTGCCCCATCAGCACACCTTCCTTTCCTTACACCAGTTAAAATATGAGCAAATTAATCATTTCTGGAAATCTGAAATGGCACATATGAGCATGAAGAACCCGCATGACTCACATTAAGGACAAAACATGACGTTGAAAACTGGTCTTCTTTAGTCTGATGGCAGAATGGAGAAGCAGTCACAGAAATTGTGTAGCCCAAAAAGGTCAAAATCCTCTCTGGCAGGAGAATGCTGCTGACATTCTTTGTTGATATCAGAGCTCAGTTTCTTTGATTTTTCCAACATGGACTGAAGACCAGTGGTTCCACAGGAAACCTCCAGGCTCTCAGAATGTAGTTAAAAGTTCTGAGCCCCATGGAATGAACAGCTACTCATTTCTCAACCTCTTCAGTCTGAAGGCAGGCATCACTGGATTAAGCAGCCAAGTATTGTGTAAGCCAAGTCAGTCTAATAAATCTATCTATCTATCTGTCTATCTATCTATCCGTGTGTGTAAATCTATGTTAGTACATGCATATGCATTGTGTCATTTTTATTTCTTTAGAGAACTTTGATTAATATATCATCATACTTCAAAATGTTTTAGTACATATTAAAAAGATAATGGAAAATTAAATGTCTGCAAAGTATAGGTGAATAAACACCAAATAAAAGGCACTCAATTTGAAGAAAAAAATTCTTTCCAGTTACAAAAGGTTATTAATTGCTCAGTCTATTTTCTTCTGATTCCAAGTATGAATTTTTTTCATCAGTAATGCTTCTGCTTACTTTTCTGTCTCTGCCTCTTAAACATCTTGGGAATAGTGTATACTTATGTTTCTTTCTCAGATGTCAAATCTAGTTGATTCTATTTCCCAGATTACTCACTATTCATCCCCTCCCCACTGATGTGACTATCATCACACCGTTCTTTGAGTTTCTTAGAAACTTCTAGGAGAAACATGTGATTGCTAGCATGAAGTATTCTTATGTGGAAGGTGTAGTTTTATCCATCCATATTTCTCCTCTCTGGTTTTGATAATTCCCACATTTCCGAGCTAGTACTCCATCCTTAAGAAATAAGTCAATTGGGGTATTACTAAAGCAGTAGAAATCCAAATATCTGCTATGCAATTGTCATTTAT
>PVIU01024796.1:0-24900 GCA_004026605.1 Ondatra zibethicus
CTAATAAGGGCTGAAGAAATGACTTCATAGTCTCAAGCACTGGCTGCTGTGGCAGAGGACCTGGGTTTGTTTCCCAGCACCCACACGGCAGCTCACAGCCATCCTCAACTCCAGCTCCAGGCGTTCAGTCTCCTCTTCTGGCCTGTGCGGCATCAGGCACATACATAGTGCACTTACGCACACACAGACAGAACACATACAATTAAAAAATGAAGCTTTAGGTCCAGTTGAAGAGCAGAAGGAGGGAGAAGATGAGCAAGGAAGTCAGGACCACGAGGGGTTGGTCTACCCATTGAGACAGTGTGCCTGATCTAATGGGAGCTCACAAAATCCAGCTGGACTGGGACTGAACAAGCATGTGATCAAACTGGACTCTCTAAATGTGGCTGCCAATGGGGACGGACTGAGAAGCCATCGATAATAGCACTGGGACCTGTCTCTTCTGCATCTATTGGCTTTTTGGGACCCTAGTTTACTTGATGCACACCTTCCTAGGCTGGGATGGAGGGGGGAGGGTCTTGGACTTCCCACAGGGCAGGGTATCCTGCTCTCTCTTAAGAATGGAGGGGGAGGGAGGAGGGCTAGTGGGGGAGTGGAAGGGGAATGGGAGAAGGGGAGGAAGGGTCAATTTTTGAATGGAAAAATAAAAAATTAAAAAAATTCAAACTCTTGAACAATAAAAAAAATGAACCTTTAAATATTCATGTTCACACCAACATGGGTCATGGTAGTAAAACAGGGAAGCAACTCAAATAAGTGTCCATCAGTGGAGGAACAGACACACAAAACGTGGTATCTCCATACAACAGACCAGAACTTAGCCTTAAAAAGGAAGTGCTTCTAATAACTGCTATAGCAGATGAACTTAAGAATACTGGTGACATAAACCAGTCATAAAATGACAACTATGGATTCTGCTTATGTGAGGTCCTCAGAGTAGACTGGAAGCAGAGTGAGGGTTGCCAGGGCCTGGGGGTGGAAATGGAGAATTGTCATTTCAGGGGCATGAGCATCAGTTTGGAAATATGAGGGTTCAAGAGATGGGTGGTGGTGACCATTACATTATGACAGGTGACTGTACTTTTATTTTTGTTCTTTATTGGAGATCTTATTTATTTTTGCTTTATTGTATGGGTGTTTTCCTTCGTGCATATTTCTACACCCTATGCACGCAATGCCTTTGCAGCTGGCTCCCCTGGGACTGGAGCTGCCAGGTGGGTGCTAGGAATCAAACCTGGGTCCTCTGGAAGAGTAGCCAGTGCTCTTAACCACTGAGCCATCTCTCTAGCAACCCAGGAGATGTGACTGTACTTTAGTACCACTGAAATGCACACTCAAAATTTCAGTTGGTTCAGATTCCCAGTCTAAAGGAAACTGAAATTTCTCAACCTTATTCAATATTCTCTTCTGTTAGGAAGTAACATTATGTGAGTTATACAGAGAAAGTAAAAAAGAACTTTGGTTGGGTCTGTTGTTGCCTTGAGCGGGGAGAGAGAAGGTAAAGAGACTGACAATGGGCAGGCGAAGGGAGACTCCCATGGAACACAAATCCCTGCTTCTGGACCTTGGACTCACACAGCTGAGTGCGGACTCTGCTCAGATTTGCTGAACTGCCCTTTACAAACTAACTGCCGACTGCACCATTGCCGCACCTGGCCAAAGGGTGACACATCAGCGCACCGTGATGGAGAGAGGACTGGCAGGATTCTAAACTATATATAGCTGCTTTAAAAATGACAGCCTTGTCTGACCCGACTGTAGAAATATGTACTAGAATTACTTAAGTGAGAAATGGGGACACTAAGGAAATAGAAAGAGGGGGTGGTGGGATGGCTCAGAGGTTAAGAGCACTTGCTGCTTTTGCAAAGGACCAGTGTTCAGTTCCCAGAACCCCTATAGCAGGTAACAACCTTTTGTAACTCCAGTTCCAGGAAATCTGATGCCTTTTTCTGGCCTCCAAAGGGCACTGCATACATGTGCTGCACAGACATGCATGCAGGCAAGACACTTATACGCATAACATCTTAAAAGCAAGGGAAAGTCGGGACAAAGGAAGGTAAGGGTTCTACCCTTTACTTTGGGAAAATGGCATCAGCCAATGATGACATATTGCGCATGTATAATGCTGTGTCTCTGGCAACCACTAAGAAGCTGTGACGCGAACTGTGTAGGACAGGTGTGGTGTAATCAGCACTTTGTGGGGTGTGGATGCAGCAGAACCAGGAATTTAAAGTCACTTCAGCTATTTAAGGACTTAGGAGCCAACCAGGGCTCTGTGAGACCCTATTTCAACAACCATAATAAATAAAACACCCCCCCATCCACCAACCAAACAACAGAAAGGAGAGAGTGGAGGGGAAGTTAGCTACCATGTAACAGCACAGTAGCTTCTGAGCGGTGGGGTTTGACAGTTTTTTATGAATATTTATTACATGACTTTTTTTTTTTTGGTGACCTCTGTTCCCTCCCAAATCATGGATTTTCCTTCTCAGGCTATATCTTTTTATTATACTCACAAGGTCATGGAAGAATCAACTTGAAGGCAGGGAAAGTCTGGATCCCAAAATAGGAATGCTAAAATGGGATATTATGCCGGTGCACTTTTAACTTTCCATATGATAAATGTCAGGTGGGATTATGGGAAAGCTATCAAGCAATCAGCAATCAGTGGGTAGGCATTAGCCACCCTCCCGCAGAGGCATTACAGAGCAAAACAGTCACAGCTGCCAGAGGACATGACATTCAATGCCCTTCCCTCCTCCCCAGACCCTCGCAGACCCACAGCTGAACCACGAGCTAAGGCACAGAAGCAGGGTATGCAGGAGGGGACCACTCAACATGACCAAACAGCACAGCACACTATGCTCAAAAGCCAGCGCCAGCGACCTCAGGCTCGGTTAGCAACAGCGCCTCTGCGTGTGTAGCTGCTGCTGGCTGTTACCTCCATCTTGCTTTGACCCTGGGCCTGGTCTCAGTCTCAGACGATGGCTCCACTCTGTATCATGGGATCCTGCTGGTTTTTTTTTTCTTTCTTTCTGAGCTCATTATGGAACCGACTGACCTGAAACTGGGATGTCCAGTCCTCAAGATGAGAGAATGTCGGGGGGGGGGGGGACTCGCCACCTGCAGTCTGTGTCAACACCAGATTTCAAGAGAACCAACCTGGTCCTCCCAAGAATGCTGCCCACTTCTCTAAGGAAGGGGAAAGAGATACACGAGGCCACACATGGTGGCCTCCTCCCAGGACGCCCACCCTCACACACCCTCATCCTCACAGTGGAGAACTTCTGAACACAGGTTCTAAGACACCTCCCTAGTTTTCCCTTCACGTAGCCACTTTGATGTTAAGATTTCCACTTTGATGTTAAGATTTCGTAGTAGGCTGGAGGCCCTTGAACTGCAGGACCCTCTCCAGGGGTCCCTCTTCTTGCCAGGAAGGGTTCGGGCTGGATGGTACTTGGTCTTGGATAGGTAGAATGTAGGCATTTGGGGGGTTCCTTGCTTTCCCTGTTTGGTTTGTGATGCGAAGACCCCCTATAAAGGATGCCAAGGGTCGCAGGAAGAATCTATTTTGAGATACTGAGTGGCAGAGTCATCTGAAAACACCTGAGCCCACTGGAAGCGTCCTTCACAGGGTTGACCATGAAGAGGAGGCTAAGATAAAGGTCTCTGGTGAAGTCCATGCCCCTGAGGCAGAGCAGAATCCTGACTCCAGTGGGCTGAAGAATCAAGTGATACCATGTGATGGAAATGCTGTAAGCCCTTCCAGAAGCTGGGAGGGAGAGGCAGAGGATGAGAAGGGGATGCAGAGTGGTGGGCACACGCCAGAGAAGAAGGGGAGGGGCTGAGACGTAAGCAACTGAGACCTGGGGACAGCTTGTGCAAAAGGCTGGCTCATCTTGGATGGGGGGGTACTTCCTTCTGAGAGACAACAGGGAAGGCACAGGTGAGTGTGCTGCCTGGAAGAGGTGGGCACACTCTTTGATGGTATCCCCATCTATTGGTGGGCTCCACCGGGGCAAGTATTGGGTTGAGATGTGCAAGACAGCTGACATACAGGAGAGGGGAGTGTTAGCGGTGAGCGAGCTGTACACCTGCCACCGTCCCCCCTCCAAAGCTCTCTGTCCTACAGCAGCAGGTCTACAGAGTAAAGGATTGGGCCAGGACTTGGCACAGCACATGCCCTAGAGAAGCATTGGCAGCAAATGCTGGAGCTTGGGATGGAGGGCAGGGTATCTGGAAAGGAGGCAGATTATGGCCTATCAAAGAGCCAGGAATTACCATGTCAGGGTGGGTGTAGTCAGTAATGGGAACTGGACAGAGGCTGTCCCGGGCAAAGCCAGGGAATTGAATAACTGAAGCAGAAGAGAAGGTGACCAGAAGTGACCCTGCGGAGCTGTGAGGCTGAGGAACTGGCCAGTCCTCTGTACAGATGCTGCAGGCACCAGGACAGTCAGAAGCTGAGAACAAAGCAGGATGCCCAACAGATGACCCGGATGATGACTGGCCTGAATGTCCGTGGATGACAGCAACTCAAGAGTTGGCGGGGCTCAGCATAAAGGGGGTGTGCATTTCAGAAAATGCAAAGCCTGGTGCTCTCCTAAGGGACGGGCAGCCCAGAATGGGAAGTCAGCTGCCAGTGCAGGACACAGTGAACTAAAGATAAAGAGGTCTGATTAGAACAGCTGCCTTTAATGAGGAACAAATTTGGGGTGCATTAAAGAGTAGACTTGAATCTGATTAGGTTAGCAGAGGGACAAAGCCTGCCAAACTCTATAAAGCAATAATAGCAAATAATCTGTCAAGATGATTTGCGGAATATTTCAACTAGTGGAGAGACAGAGAGAAGCGGGGAAAAGAGAAGTTTTCCGTTTTAGACAGGGTCTTAATAGCAGTCTAGGCTTCTGCCTCTGCCTCCCAAGTACTGGGATTACAGGTATGCATGACCCCACCCAGTGTGAATAGCTAACGATTTGTGGCTGACCCAAAGGGCCTTTTTGGTGTTCCATGATGTACTGGAAGGTCCGGTAAGCATGCCAGGCAAAGAACAATCAGCTCACTCTCAGCTCCTTCTTTATGGGGAGCTGGCTCATGTGCCAATTTTGACCCACTGAGGGCAGAGCCTCAAGGTCTCATCATCTTTGCAAGTCTGACCTCCTGCTGTTATGATCTGGCCACCATAGGCACACACAGAAAACATGGGTCCCAACAGTACACTGTTCGGATGGACAGTGTCTGTGCTCTAGGGGCCTCCTAGGTCTGTGGTACCACTACGCACTCCCACCTTTTAGCCCTAGTTAGCCCTAGATCCACAGATAGATTTTGCTCCATATGGAACAGCAAGATCTGGTCACATCAGCAGGGGTGCTGAAGGCTAGCCTATTGGCCATCTCCACCTGTACATGGGACCCAGGGCCACCTCACAGTGGGTCTGAGTTCTACACACCAGTACACTGGGCATGAACTATAGGACTTCACCCCCATCTGCAGGCAAGACTATCTGCCCACTCAGGCACATACATGCTCCTTGGGTGGGGAAAGTCCCCAGTGTGGCACTGGGCATAGGGCTGTCATTGGTGTCAGAAGAGCTTCAGACAGTGTTCACGGTATTGACCTGAAAGCTGAGGCCTGGTAATAGCTACATATAGTCCACTCAGGAGCATGCGTAACTAGGCAACATGAACTGTATCCCTAAAACAGACCAGACCATTTGGAATGTTTTTATGACTATAGAGAGCCTGCCTGGCATGCACAAAGCACTGGGTTTGATAGCCAGTATCCATAAATTGGGTGTGGTGGTACACACCCATAATCTCAGCACTCGGAGGGTGGAGGTAGGAGCATCAGAAGTTGAAGGTCATCCTTGTCTACGTAGGGAACTGGAGACCAAAGTAAATGAAAGGCTACCATACCAAGTAGTCATGACTTGGGACAAACACGAGTTCCCTCTGCAAACGGTAACCATGAAGCCAGACATCTGAATGCACAGGGGCCCTCCAGCATCCCACTGGGGTTCCAAGCTGAGATCTGGGCACAAATGTGCCCAACAGTACCTGGGCAGATCCCCCAAGACCCTGCTTGTCACCCTGTTCCTTCTTTGGCTGCCCAGGTTTCATCAGAGCATCCCTTGAATCTGGCAGCTGCAGAACCAGGTCCTCCCACGCTTTGCTCTGAGGCCTGGCAGGGCCTTGGCTTCAGATCTGGGTCCTCAGCAGGGATGTTTGTGTTCCCCATTTTCAGGCTCTGTGAGGTGCCCACATGACCTCGTCAGTCCAGGAAATTCGATCTACAGAACGGGTTTTATTAGAGTTCTGTTTCCGCTGGCACAATGGAACCGTCTGACTTCTCCCACAAAGAACAAAGCCAAGCCAGCCTTCCAAGTCAGGTTTCTATTTATTTTGGCTTTTTGCTTCATCTTCCCTGAGAGCAAAATCGTTTCTCAAATGGATTCGCATCAAAGTCTGTTTTGGCAGTTCTGAGCCCTGGATCGTACAGAGGACCAAGGCAGAAGCTCACCTAGACCCTCTGCCCCCGAAGATGAGAGTTTACCTTCTAGTACAGAAAGAGAGTTTTTGTTCTGATCATAAGAAAGAGCTGATCTGCAAAAGGCTCCAGGGGCTGTGCTCAGACCCGGATTCACCGCGCGAGCAGTCTCCTGAGAGCTGCTACGGCAGGCACCCCAGGAGACACGGGGCTCCTAACGCATGCTCTATCTGGCCAGTGGTGACGAAGGGGGGCTGCTTTGTTCTTTTTTTTTTTCTTAATATTTATTTATTTATTATGTATACAATAGTCTGTCTGTCTGTATGCCTGCAGGCCAGAAGAGGGCACCAGACCTCACTACAGATGGTTGTGAGCTACCATGTGGTTGCTGGGAATTGAACTCAGGACCTTTGGAAGAGCAGGCAATGCTCTTAACCTCTGAGCCATCTCTCCAGCCCTGGGCTGCTTTGTTCTTAAGCCTCCAATTGCTTTTCTGCATGATTAAAAATTTATATTTGAAAAGAAAATGATAAATGTCTCTCTAAAATAGACCTCACATTCATAATTTATTAGCACTTTATGAATAGTGTTCTTCTTTCCCCTAAAATCCTTAAGTCTTAAATGCCAAAGCATGCTGCACCTGTGAGGAGATGGAGCTAGGTGTGGTGTAATATGGGAATCTGTTTCAGGAGGTGGAGGCAGAAGGATCAGGATTAAGTCCAGCCTTGGCTACAAAGCAAGACTAAGGCCTGCCTGGCTCATATGAAACCCTGTCTCTTTTATTACTTTTATTTTTAAAACATCCTATGTGTGCATGTGTGTGGGTATATGCACATGGATACTGGTGTCTGCAGAGGCCAGAGGTGATGGGACCTCCTGGAGCTGGAGTTACAGGGGGTAACAGGAATAACAGGGGAGTTACAGGTTGTGAGCAATCTGATATGCAGGCTGGGAATTGAAGTCGGGTCATCTGGAAGAAAGCAAGCATTCTTAACCACTAAGCCATTTCTCCATCCTGAAACCGTGTTTTAAAACAACAAAACAAAGAGAGACGAGAGAAGCAGAAAGACCCACAAAGACTCGGGCCGCTAAGTGCCATGTGCCGATGTTTGAGGCAGGACTTGTTTTGATGCAGCACCGGCGCACACGTGCTGCCTGTTGCCAGGTTCACTGTCATCACACACTGCTTTGTACTGACCACATCTTTCTCAACATAAACTACCTTGGGAACTCTTTTTTTTTTTTTTTTAATTTTTTTGGAAACTCTTATTTTTGAAACCAGGTCTCACTTTGCAGCCCTTGCTGGTCTGTGCTCTATGTTCCACACTGGAACTGCTTGCTCCTGCCTCTGAGAGCTAGGATTAAAAGCTGCGTCACTACATCCAGCTTTCTTGGAATTCTTAGACAAGCTTAAAAAAATAGATAATAATAAAACGTATAAGTATACAGTGCTTACTTGCCTTATGTTCTCTGCTATAATGTGGTTCCTTTTCTTTTATCTTTTTTAAAGACAGGGTTTCATGTAGCCCAGGCTACCCTCCTTCCTCTACTTCACAAGTGTTGGGACTATTGGCCTGACATCCAGTTCTACCCTTTAGATAACAGTGCCCTGTGTCATCTGATATTTCATTCCACAGTTACAGTCACTGAGTCGTAAATGTCATATGTGACATTGACTTCAAAAGCACAGAAAACAGTCCAGCGGTGAAACAGGGAGGGCAGCACCGCTCGGGTGAGGGCTTGATCCCATCTCACCATCACCTGCTCAAGCCCATATTCCAATCACCGCAACTCCAGTTCCAGGGCATCCAAAGCTGGCTTCTGACCTCTGCAGGCACCAGGCACACACAGCATATTTACATACATGGAGACAAGCACTCATACACATAAAAGAAAAGCAAATCTTAAACAAACAACTAAACAAACACAATTGCCCTATCTCAGAAATTCCCTCACAGCAACGGGGGTTATGGCACAGGCCAGGATGCTGGCCGGCAGAGGCTTCCAACACTTTAACTGGGCCATGTTCTACTAGAATTACTTAGAAGGATAAAAACATACCAGCTCAGTTTGACCACATCCCTTAGGAGGGCTTGAGAGAAGAAGTTCCAGAAACAACATGAGCCTTTTCTCATTTCAAAGAAATGTTCAGGGTTGGAGAGATAGCTCAAAAGTTAAGAACACTTCCTGCCCTTCCAGAGAACCAGAGGCCAATCCCAGCACCCAGCTCACAGTCACCTGTAATTCCAGATCCAGGAACAGGAACTCAGATGTCCTCTTTTGGCCTCTGTGGGCACCCATACATGTGGCATATTTATATACACACACACACACACACACACACACACTCCCAGAGATCCTCCTGCCCCTGCCTCTTGAGTGCTGGGCTTAAAGGTGTGTACCACCACTGCCTGGCCTACATGTGACTTCTTAAAAAAAAAAACCCAAAGAAACTGACATGGCCTCTAACAGAAGGACCACTAACATAGCAAGAAGAAAATTCCAAACCGATGCACACAATATCGCTTTTTGGAGAATTTGCAAAGTTTGGGGAATTTAATTTACTCAGTCACCATGTTTTTCCAATGATACTGCATTCCACCATAATTTTCTCAAGGTCTCTTCTCTCATGCACATCCAGGGACTGTGGGTCCTGAGAAGCCTGCAGAAGCTACCTAAGATCCAGGGGTAGATGTGCAGCCGCAAACTGCAGGATGCCACATTCCTGCCAGTCCCTGAGGTGGGAACCGAGTGAATCCCCCTTTACTTAGGATCTGGCCAAGCAGCCCTGGCTCGACTTCCCTTTGCCTCTTCCAGGGAGAAAAGCAACATGGACTCTGCGGAAAGGGCCTAGCAGACAGCTGGACTCAGGAGCTGAGGGTGGGGAACTGTTTAAATGGTGCTTTCTCCTAGGCAGGTGGGGACTCAGCAGCAGCTGGGGGGGGCGGAGGGTTATGTGACTGGGTGTGGGACACACTGTATTCTCATTGTCTGGGGCACCCGGGTGGAAGAGGTAGGCAGGGTATTGAGAAATAAGATCCTTGGAATTAATGGTGGAACTGGTACTATAGATTTAAGAGGCATCCCAGAACCAGAAAAGTCACAGGCTTTAGCACCCAGATGATCATGAGAGGAAAAGTGGTCTTGTTCTGCCAAAGAACTGTGTTTCCAAAGTTTTTGGATGAGCTATGATACAGAACAGTCTATATCAGCTACATTAATACGTGTCTGACCTATAGTCATGGTCACAAGCATCCCAGGATAGCTATGGATGCTGCCCAGCACATTTGTAGACTACAACATCATGTAATGTCAAAAGGTTTGGCATCTCTAATAAAGCATCCAAACACAGTTCCTGATCAACAGCACCTCTCTCTCTGGAGCTTCAGGGGAGACTCTCCGGACCCTTGGGACTCACCCCTTTGTAGGTGAAGCCACAGAGGCTCAGGACACTTGGGCTCTCGAAGTCTTGTCTTCGAGACTTGGTCCATTCCCTCTTTCTCTTTATTTCCTTCTTCCATAAATTATTATTATTACAGTGTGTGTGTGTGTATGTAATGTGTGAGTGCACAAGTGTGCAATGGGTGTGGGGGGGGGGTCAGAGGACAACTTTGTGGAACCAGCTCTCTCACTTTCACGTGGGTTCTGAGGACTAAGCTCAGTCCGACTGTGAAGCATGTGCATTAACCCTGCAACCCCAGGCATCTTGCTAACCTGCCTCTCTCTCCTCCCCTCCATATCCACCTCTTCCCTTTTCTCTCCTTGTTTTAAATACAGGATCGCATGTAGCACGGGTTGGTCTCCAACTCCCTATATAGCATAGCAAAGGATGACCTTCAACTTCTAATCCTCCTGCCTCCACATCCTAAGTGCTGGGATCGTGGACATGCCTTCCCTTCCACCCCAGTCCTAGACCTTGCTTCCTGAAATGCTCACCAGTTAGTTTTCAGTGAGTGAGAAAAAGAAAACTATGACTTTGGCAATCAAAAATGTACTACATTAAACAAATGTTCTGTTTTTTGATGTCTGCTTGAACTGCTTAAACATTTTGTCAAATTGGGAGCTAAGGTGATGCTAATTCAGGTGATTCTCCTAACAGGAAATTAATTTTACCTTATGAATGAGAGGGCTTTGAAAAGATTGCTTTTTTTTATTTGGGATATCCTTGTCAATCCAAACTGCTTTATCAAGCCTATATTTCCTAAAGACTCATCGTATAACGACTAAGTCCTGTGAATTAGCTTCCAAGGCTTTGCACCTCAGAGTGCCCCAAGCAGGCTCAGGGAGGGGTGCTTCCTGCCTCTTCCTACTTTCTGGTGGTTGTGAGCTACACTGGGGGACCTTGGCTGAGTCCTGGTCCTCTTCAACCTGAGGCTCATTACCACAATCCATTCTCCTTGTGAATGTTTGTGTCCATGTTTCTCTGGTCTCATTAGGGCACAGTCACTGAGTTTGGGACACACGACTCCAGCATGACTCCACCTTCAATAATCATCAGCAAAGATCCTCTTCCAGGGGGGCTAGAGAGATGGTTCAGTGGTCAAGAACACTGGCTGACCCAGGGTTCAAGTCCCAGTACTCACATGGCAGTTCATAAATATCTGTAACTCCAATTCCAGGGGATCTGACACCCGCACATCAATGCACATAAAATAAAACTAAATAAATTGTTTTTTTTTAAAGATCCTATTCCAAATAAGGTCACATCCACAGGTCCAGAGCTAGGACGTAAGAGTGACTGAGGACACAATTCAAACCTCACATACACAAGTGAGGATACGTAGTTAGCAGAAAATACTCTGATGCTCTCAACCTTGTCTGTTAGACACTGGAATGCTGTGGGGGATTTTCTAGGTGGAATATACTATGCTGAACAGACTCCAACAGAAACAACCACGGGGCCAGCAACATGAGCAGGATTCTTCTGTCTCTGGAGTTTTCGCATAGTACATGGCATAAATTGCAGTGCGCAGACACCTGTCTCAAACTCTTCCTCCACGCCAGTCCTCTCTAGCGCTGAAGGTTTAAAAGCTCCCTGGCATTTTCCCACCACATACACTGCTTAGCCACTTGTGTGTCTCAC
The DNA here is from genome assembly GCA_004026605.1 of Ondatra zibethicus. NCBI lineage: Eukaryota > Metazoa > Chordata > Mammalia > Rodentia > Cricetidae > Ondatra > Ondatra zibethicus. Next base: position 11,567 of record PVIU01024796.1, read on the forward strand.
CATTTGGTGTCAGGAAGTACTTAAGGATCGTTTTCCAACTCTTGGGTCGCAGGCTGCTGGCATGAGTCCTTGGTCCTGCTAATTCACGGGACACAGATAGCCATAGGATGCTGGGTCTCTAACAGTAAGTAGGAGAACCTCCCTTCAGGTTAGGGACACTCCAGTTGAGGGTTTAGTGTTAGCTGGGACCAAAATGCCTGAGAGAATGAAGGGAGGAAGGATTGGTTTGGCTCGGTTTCCCAGCTGGGAATATGTGATGGGACAGGTCACATCAACAGAAGCCAGGAAGCAGAGAGGCGGGACTATAAGAAGAGGCAGGGGTAAGAGAGAGTTCCAAGGACATTCCCCCAGTTTTCTCCAATCATGTCCCACCTCCAACCTTGATCACTTGCCAATAATAACATCAGATCATGAATAGATAGCAAGGGATTAACTCATCGATTAGTTTGGAGCCCTCAGGATCTAATCATGCCTCAAATCCTCCACAGGCACATCCAGAGGTATACTTTGCTGATAAACTAGTGTCTCTGTCTAATCAAGTGGACTAGGTGAACCACATTTCAATGAGCGGCCTACCTGTTTAACATTCCAATTTACATATGATATTATGTGAGTGAAAGCACAGCGTTCACAGTTAGGAACTTCAAGAAAGTGCTGGACACCACTCAGCCAGTGCAAGGTGCAAGGGCTGTTTTACAGGCCATAAGTGGCCAGCTCATTAGCAGGAGCTATAAGAACTGGCTCCTATTTTTCATCAAATTTCCACCAAGCTGCACAGAACCTCATTTCACAGAAGACAGGAAACCAGCCCCAAACACACAGAACTAAAAGGTTAGGCAAACATTTCTATGCCAGCCAACAGGCAAACATCCGGAAGGAGAGGTCTTGGTTGTTTTAATTTGGGGGAACAATATTGTGTAAGCACAGCCAAGGATGAGTGAGGGTGACAGCCTCTGCCTTGGTTTGGGGTGACTATTCTTTTATGCCAGCAGCTTTAGAGACCACTCTTGCCTTTCTAAAGATAACCTTCCACTTATTAGTTTCTATTTATTTTTTGTTTGTTTATTTTTCTCCGTTGAAAGGAAAGATTAAATTCAGACTTAGTTAAAAAGTAAAAACCTTTCTCTAGATGAACAGAAAAAAAAAATAAAAAGTAAAAACCTGGACATGGGGACACACGCCTCTAATCCTAGCACTCAGGAGGCAGAGGCAGGGATATTGCCACAAGCGTGAGGCCAGCCTGGGCTACAAGGTAAATTCTAAGTCATTCAGAACTATACAGACAGAAACTGTCTCGAAACACAAAATAAAACAAAAATTAAAAATGAAGGCATTATTTGGAAAATACCTTGAAATGAAGGAAAAGATAAACACAGCTGTGGCCCTGACAAAGCCAGTAACCGTGGATGGTGCCTCATGTTTGCAGGGTCAGACATTATGCCTCCATGCCAGGAGTGCTGGTGCCAGGAGACAGTGAACCAGGCTGCTGTGTGCCTCACAATACCCTTCCCAGGGTCCCACCCTCTCAAAGTCCAAACCTCAAGGTTCTTCAACTGCCTCCTCACCCTCCTCAAGTTAAAGTGCCCAAACCATGCTCTGAGACCTAAGCCCCAGATCTGCCTGTTCACATGCCCCTCTCTGACCCAATGGGTCAGCTCTTTCTTACACAGTTGGCCAGACCACGCTCCTTTGGAACTGCTGTCTGGATTTTAATTGTTCATCTATTAAGGTCACAACCGAATTAGCAATCTAGTCCTCACTAGACTGCAAACTCTTGGGGAAGTGTCTATGGCACTTTTACAATGATTAGAACCTTCCTAGCTGGCCCCTGGCCCCACCCTGGGGCAGGAAGGAAGCAGGAGCCACACTGAATTAACCTGGACTTGTTCACCATGCTTTTACACAAGAATCCCTCCTTGGAACCAGCACATACCAAGTCAAGTCTCAAGTCTCATTAGGGACTGGCAACCATGCATAGTATTCTTATCTCGATTAGGGTGGGAGGGGACACCCAGCACATGCCTTGGAAATGGCTAAGTGCTGTAGGAGAAACAAAGCTGAAAAAGACACAGCTCCATATGAAAGGGGTATGGTCATAAAGAGGGTATGTGTTTATAAAGAGCTATAATTAACCCATAACAGAGTGGAGGGAGGGATGGACAGGCGCATGAGGCCAGGGGGTCTCCAGAAAAGAGCTGCACTCATCTCAATGCAAAGAAAGGAATTCCAAACCTCGAGAGACCCACAGCCAAGCCCCCAAAGACATTGAATGCAGGCGTGGCCCTGAGTCTTAGTCCCTGTGCTCGGGTGCTGCAGAGGGGAGGGGGAGAATCAATGATAAACTGGCTCCCTCAACCTTGAGCTATTTAGATAATCCAAGGAGGAAAATGTAGGGTGAAACCAGGGTCAAAACAAGAGGGAACTTGGAACAGAGGAGCACAACGCTCTGCACAGCTGGGGGCACTTGCTGGCCAGAGTGTCCAACCCAGCTCCTGACACCCTTAGATCCTCATGATTCCAGCCCAGCCTCAAACATTCAGGCGCTCTCAAGTTCTAGTCCGACCTTGACACCCCAAGAATCTCAGGATCCCAGCAGCTGACATCCCGGGATTCTCTACCCGGACCCTGAGACCTAGATTCTCAGAATCCCAGCTACTGGTACCCTAAGATTACCAGGAGGATCCCAGCCCAGCCCTAAACATCTCAAGATTCTCTGTATCGCCATCTGGCCTCTGACACCGCCAGGTTCTCAGGATCCCAGTTCAGCTCCAACATCTCGCTATTCTAAACACCGGCTCTGGATATCTAAGCCCAGCCACAAACATTCCGGGACCCCAAGGCCTGCCCCACTACACACATGCATGCGAACACGCGAGATTTACCATAAGTCTCGGACATGGCGGTCTGCGCCATCCTGCCGCCACACTTCTGCGTGGTCCGGTCCGTCCTCCAGTCTCCGCAGAGCGAAGGGGAGCCGAGCGTGGAGGGCCGGGTGCAGGCCCACTGCGAGCCGGCCACCGGCTGCGGCCCAGCGGGACTCGGCTCCGCGCCTGCGCACGGCAGCCCCGCGAAAGACCGGCGGGGGGCGGGGTGTGGGGCCTGGGGGCGGGGTCGCAGGATAAAGGAGGAGCCGGTCTGGAGAACTGGAGAACTAGAGAACTAGTTAGGAGCTCCTACAAGGAGGAGGAGGCGAAGGACTACGAAGAAGGGGCGGGGGGGGGGCAGGAAGGAAGCAGGGGCGGGGCTCGGGAGGGGTGCCTGCACCCGGTAGGTCCACCCAGCTGTCATTGCAACACAGACTCAGCCATCCTTAAATGTGACCTACCAGGCTATGGTGGACAGGAGGCAGCCAGGGGGTAGGGGTGGGGGTAGTGGGGTGCTTTCTTTGGAGGGAAGAGGGTTCACTAGCAGAAAGCCAAACTCTTACCCCACGCACAATTTGCAGTTGAGATTGCTTGGCACGGTGTTCCTTGTCTGTAATCTCAGCATTCAAGAGGCATAGGCAGGAGGATATTTTTGACTCGGAGTCCTACCTGGGCCACACGGCAAGGAGGGAAAACAAAGATAAAAGAGACACAGCTCAAAAAGAAATAAGTAAATAGGTTTTAAAATAACGATTGCTTACACAATTTTTAAATATAGAGATATTTCATATACTAATGTTAAAATAGCAATGAACTGTGCTTATGGCCACAGTATGTGACCTTTGAGCTTAGCGTAGTTTCTTTCCCAGCTGTAAATTTGTACTATTTCGGAGGAGCTGACAAACAGATTACATTCAAAACACACATCTCAGTTGGGCATGGTGGCACAGGCCTTTAATTCCAGAACTCGGGAGGCAGAATCAACAGATCTCTGAGTTTGAGTGCAGTTTGGTTTACATAGTGAGTTGTAGGCAGGCCAAAGCTGCTTTGTGAGACCCTGTCTCAAAAACAAGCAAACAAATAAACAAGCAAAAATTATGTCTTAGCCTTTGTGATTTAATATAGTAAAGAATCTTTTGGCCCTTGTGACCTGTTTTTATCTTGGCCTCTAATTTTATGACATGTACCTCAGAAACAACTCTATGATCTCATTTTTTAAAAAGAAAGGGAAGACAGGCCGGGCGGTGGTGGCACACGCCTTTAATCCCAGCACTCAGGAGGCAGAGGCAGGTGGATCTCTGTGAGTTCGAGGCCAGCCTGGTCTACAAGAGCTAGTTCCAGGACAGGCTCCAAAGCTACAGAGAAACCCTGTCTCGAAAAACCAAAAAAAAAAAAAAAAAGGGAAAACATCAAAATTGCCAAGTGTGGTGGCATGCTTATAGCCCCTCCCTCAGGGAAATGGAGGAGGAGGACTGAAAGTTCAAGCCAGCTAATCTTAGCTATATAGTAAGTTTGAGGCTAGCTTGAGCTATGTGAAACCCTGTCCTGGTTGGTTATTTTTGTCAACTTGACTAACCTTAAGGGAGCTGGAGCGGTAGCTCAGCTATTGAGATCACTGCAGCCAGCGGTGGTAGCATAGGCCTTTAATCCCAGCACTTGGTAGGTAGATCTCTGAGTTCGAGGCCAGACTGGTCTATAGAGTGAGTCCAGGATAGCTAGGGCTACACAGAGAAACCCTGTCTCAGGAAGAAAAAGAAAAAAGAAAAAAATCAGTGGCCGCTCTTCCAGAGAACCCAAATTCAATTCCCAGCACCCGCTTGGCAGCTAGCAACCTTGGGAAACTCCAGTCCCAGGAGAACCCAATGGCCTCTTCTGGTCTCCATGGGCATGATATGCTCATGGTTCACAGACACATGTGCACTCAAATACCTATACATGTAAGAGAAAATTAAACAAGCCTTTAAAAAAAGATTTATTATTTTAAAATTTTATGTGTACATGTGTGGGCCTGAATACATATGTGTGCATCACATGTATGCAAGTGTCCTTGAAGGGCAGAAGATAGTATCAGATCCACTAGAAATGGAGTTATTGATGTGTGTGCCGGGAACCAGACCCAGGTCCTCTGCAAGAGCAGCAGGTACTCTTGACTGCTGAGCCACCTCTCCAGCTCCTCCCCGCCTTTACTTAATAAACTGCAACTTTGCTTCATACTGACTTGTTCTGAAATTATTTTCTGTTGTGCAGTCAAGAATCCTAGCTTCGACTGGGCAGGGTGGTGCACATCCTAATCCCAGGGCCTGAGAGGCAGAGGCAGGTGGATCTCCATGAGTTCAAGACCAGCTGGATATAAGTAGTGAGTGCCAGGGCAGCCAAGACTAGGTAGATAGACCCTGTCTTAAAAAAGAAAACAACCCAAAAAGCCCATCTTGGCCTGATTAGAGAGCTTTGAAAAGAACTCCGGCAGCTGCAGGCAGCTACATAGAGCTGTCTATCTCTTGCTCCTTGTTGCTGATACTAATAGCAAATAAGTATCTTTCCATCTGTCCTTCAGCCCACCTCCCTGCTGAAGTACTTTGGGAGCTGTAATTTCCTAGAATTATTTTGTATCTAGTTCTTCCGGGACTCAGGTACTTCCTTCCTTGCTTTCTCTTTGTTGTTATTGGTTTTATTTTTGATACAAAGTCTCACGTTGTAACTGAGGCTGGCAAACCACTATGTACTGGCATGGAACTGTCATCCATCCTTGCATCTAGGTCTTCAAGTGCAGGGATTGAGGCATGAGCCCTACTGCTTGGCTTTCTAAGGCTCTGCCGGCTTGGGCTCTGAGCAAAGCCAACCGCTTCTGATTAAAGCAGTCAGAAGAACTGGGGTTCCCAGACCAGGAAGAGGTCAGTGTTACCCGAGATCAGCCTCCTCCTTCAGATCTAAATGTCCTTCCTGTCACACACTGCCTCTGGCCAGAAGGAAGTCACTGGGTATGGTGCTAATTTGTGTGTTGGCAGAAACTGGACCCAGAAATCTGAGAAACTTTCTCAGAGTCGCAGAGAAAAGAAAAGTATGCTTTTGGTTGGTCAGAAGGTTGTGAGTTATCTCAACTGTTCACAGTTAGTTACAGGTTGAACTCCTGCACTTTCCCCTCTTCTCATGGCTGAACTTGACTAGTTTTTTTAAAAGCATCCTTTCATATATGTGTGTGTGTGCATATATATGTTTTGTGAAATATCTATCTATCTATCTATCTATCTATCTATCTATCTATCTATCTATCTATCTATCTATCTGTTTTGTGAAAAGTGAAGGCCGAAAGACCCTGGGAAAGGATACTGTTTAGGGGGGAAATAAGACAGAACGCAGAGAGATCCTTCTGTCACCCCAGCGAAGTGAGTGTGAGAACTAATACAAGAAACACAGTGCAGCTTTGACCGAGCCAGGATTCTTTAGATGCGGGGTGATTGGCTTTGCATCTCAGCAGTTCAGGAGGCAGACCTCTCCCAACAGTTGGGACTCAGAAACATCTGGGTGTTACCTCAAGGAGGAGCCAGGCTTTGCAGTTACACGTGGAAGTTTGAACATGTGAATTTACTTACACCCAGGTTAGTGAAAATGATCCCATGATTGAATGAATCCATGAATGCCATGAAGCAGGAAGATACTTTGGGGGGACAACCTTCCAACACTAAAAACGAAAACAAAACACCAAATCTTTGCCACACACACACCTGCTCTCAGGGACTATTTGCCTGGATGGGGTGAATTAACTGCTGGAACAAGGGTCATCCCAATGCATGGGTGCTTAACACAGTGACATTCAGGTCCTGCTCAGACCATCTCGGCACTTCTGGGCTGGATGGTGGGGTTCGCTGTGGCTCTGGTAGCCTCAAGCTGAGCGGGTGCTTCTGAACACACCTCCAAATCACTCTGGTGAGGGCAGGAAATGAGACACTGTGTATCAGCCAAAGAAGATGTCCCCGGGAACTAATGGGCCGGAGGAATCATTGACTATAGCTAATTCTAAAGAGGACAGATAAGAAGTGAGATAGCGAGTTCCCAAGGGACTGAGAGGCATGTGAGAAGCTGTTCCAACCGCACTGGAGTTCCCAGCTCTCAGTGATTCATTCTTCATTTGCTTGAAACAACTTTATTGAAGCACAGTGGACACCATGAATTGACACTTTGGTCATTTTGCATTCCTGTAAACCTGTGCTTGCTGCTGCTACATTTGTGTCCTGTGATCTGGGTGGTTTCTTTTGTTGCTTCTCTATAATAATGTCTTGTAAGGTTCATTGAGTGTGGGCTTTAGGGACTCTAGCATCGGTCTCCATATCATCCCAGTCCACCTCCAGTGGTGTCGCACACACTTCTGTGGAATATAGAACTTTGGCTATGACAATTACCACTCGTCTCTGCCAGCACCCATGATCCAGATGTCATGGCTCTGGCTATGTGCTGTGTCTTCTACCTTACAAATGTCTGCTTTAAGCAGCCAGTTCCCACCCCCACCCCCTGTGTCTGTGTGTGTGTGTGTGTGTGTGTGTGTGAAAAACACTTACAAAATTTATATCTCAACTAAGGAATCTCAGACCTGGCAGTCATTCTGGTCCAATAATTCCAGCACTTAGGAGGTGAAGCAGGAGAATCTGGAGTTCAAAGTCTTCTGCTGCATTGTAGAGTAGAGGCCAGCTTTGGCTACATGAGATCTTGCCTCAAAGAAAGAAAGGAAAGGAGGGAGGGAGGAAGGGAAGGAAGAAGGGAAGGAGGGAGAGAGAGAAAAAGTTTATTAAGTAGAGAAAGATATAGTGCATGCTTTAGTTTCAAGTATGAGTGTTGTAAAAATAAAAACTTCAGAGAGGTTTAATATCTACATATGAGAACTTGTGGTTTTTAGGGCTGTATTGCTCAAAAGACATACAACTAGGTTAAAAGATAAGCAAAATTTAAAAATTAGGTAACAGTTAAAGATTAAGTAAAAATGAATTAAGTAAAAACCCACCAATGTTTACCTGTTTCCTTAAAGAATTTTCTTTGGTGACTGAATGGTAAGGTGGCTTAGAAGGTTCATTGTTTGAGTTTAGGGATAAAAGAGGGGCGCTGACAGGTTAAACCCAAAGGTCACCTTCTGGCCCTAGGGAAGCAGGATTCATTTGCTTTGGTGAGCTTGTCGGTTGTGTTGCAGTTTCTTGACTCTGAGCCTACAGGAAACGTAATCAGATTAAAAGGTGAGGCATTTCTTCCCTTCCCACATCCCCTGAACTTTGCTGTTTTCCTATCTTGCTCCCAAAATACAATTTCTTAGCTAGGTGTGGTGGCTCACACTACTCTAACTGCAGCACTTGGGAGGCCAAGGAAGGGTTACTGCAGTTTCCAGAGAGCCTGGACAGCAGAGAAACATGTAATTTCAAAGAATCGAAACAAAAGTAACAGCAAAATAATTTAAATTCTTTCTTTTCATTTTGGAAACAGGGTCCTATGTTGCCCAGGCTGACCTCAAACTCACTACAGTAGCTGAGGATGACCCTGAACTTCTGATCTTCCTGCTTCTTCTTCCCAAGTGCTGGGATCACTCCTGATTTTACGTGATGTGGGGGACAGAACTCAGGGCTCTGTGATGCTAGGTAAGCCTCTGCCATTTGAGCCGCATCCCTAGCCTGTTTTCTTCCATTGGCTAAGCACTATTCAATATGTAGTATGCACAGTCTTAGTCCAGCCTGGCCTCAGACTTGCTGAGGATGATCTTGAACTGCCTTTGTTTGTTTGTTTTGAGTCAGGGTTTCTCTGTCTAACAGTCCTGACTGTTCTGGAACTTAACTTAGTAGAACAGGCTGGCCTCAAACTCCCAGAGGTCCACCTGCCTCTGCCTCCCGAGTGCTGGTATTAAAGGCCAGCTTGACCTTGAACTCTTTATCCTCCAGGATTTCACCACTTCCCAATTCCTGGGATTGCAGGCATTCACCACCACACTAGGTTTAGACAATTCTTTTAAATAGTTTTTGCAATAAGAAAAAGATTTTATGGGCAGCAAGGAGGTTCAGTGGGTAAAGGCACTTGTTTGATTCCCAAACCCATCATGGTGGAAGGAGAGAACTGACTCCCCCAAGGTGTCTTCTGAATAGCAGGTGTGTGTCCATAGTTATAATAAGTAAATGGGGGAATAAAAGAAAAAAAGAGCACATTATGTTTATCAATTAAGTCCCACCTTGGGGTTATGTTGCCTGCTACCATTTCCTTCTGCACAGACGACTCTGGTGACAGACCTGGAAGTTAACATACTAGCAGAGAATTCCTTCAGCTTCACACGTGGCCCTAAGCGATGCATTCTTGACTATGCTCAGCTGAAAGTGATCACTGAAGTAAGAACGAGGTCAGGCACATTCGGGGGCAGGGAACGTGTGTTTGAAAGGTTAAAACGGTGGACAAGAGTGCCTCTGGGTATGCTCACCTTGCACACAGCTTTAGCCAAAACTAAATAAAGGGCACCTCGAAGGTGTTTTACACAGCCTGCCCCTGAAGTGCCCACTCACTTAGAGGCGGACAGTTTCCCACAGTCCCATTGTTTGTCAAATGTGTTTCCAGTGACTGTGCGCCACTCTCATCTTCATTTCTTAATGCGAAATGAGTCACTTATCTCAGCTTTAATGATCTCATCTTTTTCTCTGGTTCTAAGCAATTTGATTTTGATGAGCTATCGAGTGCTTCTCATCACAGTTCTTGTTCTTGGGTTTTATTAGGTTTTTTTTTTTTTTTTTTGGTATCTCAGGACTTTAATCCCAGCACTCGGGAGGCAGAAGCAGAAGGATCTCCATGAATTTTACAGGCCAGCCTGGTCTACACGAGCAGCGGTTCTCAACCTGTGGGTCACGATCCCTTTGGGGTCCAACAACCCTTTCACAAGGGTCACCTAAGAACATCGGAAAACATATTTACATTACAGTTCATAACAATAGTAAAGTTACAGTTATGAAGCAGCAACAAAAATAATTTTATGGTTGGGGATCACCATAACATGAAGAACTTCATTAATAGGTCACAGGCATCAGGAAGGCTGAGAACCACTGATAGAGTTCCAGGCCAGCTACACAGTGAGACCTTATCTAAAAACAAACATAATAAAAAAAATTAAGAAAAATGATAAGACAGATTAAACTTTTTTTTTTAGGATTCATTTCATTGATTTTTTTCTTTTTCTTTTTTAAATTTATTTATTTTTTCTTTTTCTTTTTTTTATTTTTCCATTCAAAAATTTACATTTCCTCTCCTTCTTCCTTTCCCCTCCCGCTCCCCCACTAACCCTCCCCCCTCCCCCTCCATCCTTACAAGAGGGCAGGGTATCCTGCCCTGTGGGGAGTCCAAGGCCCTCCCTGCTCCATCCTAGGAAGGTGTGCATCCAATTAGACTAGGGTCCCAAAAAGCCAATACATGCAGAAGAGACAGGTCCCAGTGCCATTATCGATGGCTTCTCAGTCTGTCCCCATTGGCAGCCACATTCAGAGAATCGGGTTTGATCATATGCTCGTTCAGTCCCAGTCTGGCACTGGCACTGGCACTGGCAGGGAAGTGGCCACCTTGGGTGTCCTTCCTGAAGGCTTGCTTACCATGAAAGGGCCCTCCCCTAGGAGGCTGGATCCCCACTCTCAGACTGGCTGTCTGCTCTAACCTGTATCATCCCCCTGAGTGCTGGGAGCCCCAACCCCTCCATTACCAACCCTCAGATTCTGGAGAGGTCTGGAGCCAGACTGTCTCCCGTGGCCGTGAGTTCTAAAGCGGCTTAGCATCTGTGACCGAGAAGCTAGGACATCCTCCATCGCTTGGCCTTATCAAATGTGGAGACCTTCACTTGAGAAACAGTTGAGGTCCAATCTCATCCAGAATGTCGTACATCATTTTTTGGTCCTGTGGTGACCCCTGGTGGCTGAGTCTAGCTCCTAGCGGACTCAGCCTGGTGGCCTGGAAAGGGCGGCCATCCATGAAGGCACTGTGTCTTGTCTGATGATGGGGGGGCGGTGCAGTTTATAAAAGTGATGTGGGTTGAACTGTGTACCTCAAAGATATAAGTTTATGTGGAAAAAGGTTCTTTGCAGATGCCATTTTGAAAAAGAAGACATGGGCTAGAGTTAGAGTGATGGCTCAGCAGTTAAGAACATTTGCTGTTCTGGGTGAGGACCCAGGTTCGGTTCCCAGCACCTTCGTGACATCCAACAACCATCTGTAACTCCAGTTCCAGGGGATCTGACACTGGCTTTTGGCTCCCACTGGCACCAGGCATGCATATGGTGTATTTACATACATACATATGTATGCACATACTTACAAACATACAGACAAACATACACACACACATATATATATATATATATACAGGCAAAGTACTCATACATGTCACAAAAGAACAGGAGGAAAAAATATGGACTGTTGAGATGGCTCTTCCTTATTGGGTAATAGTGCTTGGCAGCAAGCCTGACCATCTAAGTTCAATCCCTGGGACCTAAATGGTGGAAGAACCTAATAGACTTCTGTAAATTATCCTCTAACTTCTGCCACATGTGTGCATGTGCGAACACACATGGACACACACACACCACACACACAGTGCAAAAAGAAAGGAAGGTGTAGACTTTGGGGTGGCCCCTTAATCTAATGTTCTTTGTGTCTCAAGAAGAGGAGGAATGCCGGGTGGTGATGATGCACCCCTTTAATCCCAACACTCGGGAGACAAAGGCAGGAGCATCTCTGAGTTCAAGGCCAGCCTGGTCTACACGGAGAGTTCCAGGACAGCCAGGGCTACACAGAGAAATGCTGTCTTGGAGGTGAGGGGAAGGGAGAGACACGGAGACATACACAGGGCAGGGATACCATGATCGCAGGTCAGAGCTTAGAGTGATGCGTCTATAAGCTAAAATGTACGAGGAGGGGCCTGGGTCAGAAGGTCCTCGGCTTTGGAAGATGCCAGTCAGGCCTTCACATTCATTGTGGATTTCTAGCTTCCGGGGCTGTGAAAGACATGGAGACATGTGTTGCTAAAGCTTCTTTGTAACATAGCAGATGGCAGAGAGAACAGAGAAAGGGCTAGAGACAGAAATAGAGACAGACACGGAGAGAGACAGACGCAGAGAGTCTGGGCAGGGCCATTTCACTGGGCCTGCTTGTTTTATTTAAACAGATAAGAGAAAGCCCCTGGAACTCTGCTAATACAGGTAGCTTCTGTTTTAAGTAAATGTATCCTAAACTGTGCAGCAGAAACATGATCTGAAATAAAATCCTTCTGTCTGGGCTGTGGCTGTCTCTATCGGTAGAGTGCTTGCCTCGCATGCACAGAGGTATGGGTTCAATCCCAAGCAAACTAGGTGTGAAGGTGCATACCTGTGGTCTCAGTCCTTGGGAGGTGGAGGTAGGATTTTAGGCCAGCAAAATAAATGCTGCACGCGCTGTTAGTGCCGCAGTTTGATTAGACCCGCAGTGGCATGAGTTCTGCAAGGCTCCAGATGCTGAGGGCCACAGAGCCTGTGCTGCAGTTACTCACTTCTGCCACAGGGGCAGCACAGCTTACAGTTTAAAAACCGCTTCCTGTGATCCCAAGCTGAAAACAGGCGATTCATCCCCGCTTTTAAAGAATCACACCCGAGGCACGAGATTTTAAAACACCCACCCTCATGTTCCCAAGCTGCCCACCGTCCTGCCTTCTTTAATATTTCCCTCCTTCCTGAAGACATTCGTTTGGCATTCTGTAGAACAAGGACACCAGCAAGCATCACGAGTCTTAGCCCTTGCTTGTTTGAAAACCTTATTTTGCTCTCAGTTTTGTCAGATGTTATTTCTTGGCATAGGATTCTAGGTCAGCAGGTTTTTCTTCCCAGGCTGCCTGCTGGTGTCCGTGGCTTCTGTTGGGAACCCAACTGCAGTTATGCCAACTTTGAACCACACAAGCTGTTTTATTTCAGGTTGCCTTTAAGATTTCTCTCTGTATTCTGCATTTTTAGAAAACTGACTGTGGTGGGCTGGCTGCGCTGTTCCGGTGTTGACCCTGTCACAGAGTTAGTCTTTGAACTTCTAAGTTCTGTGGCATTTTTAGAATCCTAGAAAAGTCTATATACTTTATACTACCCCACCATAGCTCTTTTGCTCTATTATTATTTTATTTTATCCATTTTGGGGATTACAACTGTAGGGTGTCGAGCCATTTGCAATGTGTTGCTTCTCTTCCAGCATCACCACCAGTGCTGTCACCACTGTCAACACCACAGCCTCCACCCTCCACCTTCACCACCGCCAACCCACCAACGCCTCCACCCTCCACCTTCACCACCACCAATCCACCAACGCCTCCACCCTCCAACTTCACCACCCCCAACCCACCAACGCCTCCACTCTATCACCATCTTCAATTCCACATCAGTACCTCCACCCCCGTCACCTCCATCTCCACCACTACCATCTCTATACCAGCACCCCAACCACCACCTCTACCTCCACCCC
>PVIU01024797.1:0-24882 GCA_004026605.1 Ondatra zibethicus
AGGATTCCCTATGCTGGAGAGGATGTGGAGTAAGGGGAACTCTCATCCATTGCTGGTGGGAATGCAAACTTGTGCAACCACTTTGGAAATCAGTGTGGTGGTTTCTCAGGAATTTGGGAATCAACCTACCTCAGGATCCAGCAATACCACTCTTGGGAATATACCCAAGAGAAGTCCAATCATACTACAAAAGCATTTGTGCAACTATGTTCATAGCAGCATTGTTTGTAATAGCCAGAACCTGGAAACAACCTACTACATTTCTTCTATGTTGTGTCAGAAACATCAGTATAGAATCTCAATGTATATTTCTTGATGCATTAATTTTACTCTTTTGTCTTTTCTAATTTTTATTTTTTTTTAAATTTCATTTTACATTCCAATCACATTTCTCCTCACTGCCCTCCCTCTCTCCTCCCTGGCACACCCCATCCTCTACTTCCAATGGGTATGGGCTACCATAGGAAGTCAACAAAATCTAGCACATTAAGTTGCAGCATGATGAAGTCCCTCTAGCCTGCATTAAGACTAAGCATGGCATTCCACTATAGATAATGGGCTCTAATAAGCCAGCTCATGCACCAGGGATAGATACTGGTCCTACAGCCATGGGCCCCTCAGATAGTACAAACTTTAGCACTGTCTCTCAGATATAGAGTGGCTAGTTAGGTCCCACAACTCTCAGTCTAGAGTTCCTGAGTTTTCATGAGCTCTATTAAGCTTTCTCTATAGATTTCTTCATTATGATCTTGACCTCCCTTGCTCGTTATTCCATCCTCCCTCTGATCAATAGAATTCCTTGTCACAAGGAAACTCTAAGAGGGACCCATGGATCACCCAGGGAAGGGAAATTAGATGAGATTTCTTGGGTAAACTAGGGGCAAGGATGAGGGGAGTAAAGGGGAAAGGATGGGACATGAGAACATGAGGGAATGGAATTGTAGAGGGGGAGACGGACGGAGTTAGGGAGCAATGAATGGGAAATTAATAGCGAGAGCCATTATGGGGTTAGGAAGAAATTTGGTACTCAGAATTTCCCAAGAATGAAGTCCACAAAGATGAACCCATCAAAGTTTCCTAGCAATAGTAGAGAGAGAGCCCAAATTTGGATTCCCTTGTAAACAGATTGGTGAATAATTATATACTTAATTAATGTTCAATCATCTTTTTCTAGAAATGTCAGTATTTTCTATCCTTTTTGGAAATTCATTGTTATATTTTAGAAGCCTGTTAGTAGCTTGTGGCTCTATCAGATCTTAATTATTTGTTAGTACTTATTACTATACCTAGAGTCTTACATCTACTTTACAAATAATCTTCACGGAGGTATTAATGGAGTGCCACATCCTGAGACCATATAATTAACAAGACTACAGCATGCATTCTAATTGGTTTTAATAATAAAAACATAGAGCCAGATAGTGGAATTAATGTAGAAAAATCAGAGAGACAAAGGAGCAAGATTCATTCACCTCTTGTCTCTACAAAATCCTCAGACTGAAAAGGGACTGGGCTTCTGTCTCCTCCCACCTTATATTCCTCTCTCTGCCCAGTCATATCACTTTCTATCTGTCTATACAGATCTTCCAACCTCTATAGTTATCTAGCAACTAGAGCTGCCCTCTGATCTTCAGCCAGGCTTTATCTGTACAGTACAAACAAAATATTGCCACACAAGGCTATCCAAAAAAATTTGTTTTGTATACCATAGGCATTTAAAGAAGGTTATGAGGGTAATGGGGATATTCATGCTGTACCAATAAAAGTATTTTTTCAGGAAATGTATGTATGTGTGTATGTGTGTATTATGTATTTTTGTGCATGATATATGTATGTGTGCATGTATATGTATATATATAATTTGTATTTGTGTGTACTATGGATGTATTTACATGGGGTTATAGCTATGCACTGCAATACCTACCTTTTATATGTTTTCTTAGAATCCAAGTTCAGGTCCTTATATTCATGGAGCATAAAGTGAGTTATTTTTCCAACACATAAACTCTCTATCTTTTTGGTTGTTTTAGACTGAATTTCAAATCACCACCCACCCACCAATTTTGTGTATCGATTCTATGATACCAATTAACTATATAATTTGTAAAACCTGTGATGGTAATTAAAAGTAAATGAGTTACAATGGTAAGTCTCTAATCAGTCTAGACTGGTATTTCTTCAAGAAAAAGAAATACAGAGACCTGGTTCCTTGAACATAGAAAAAAAATAACCCTATGAGGCACATCATGATAGCATCAATTCTATATACATGTCACTAAAAGAAGCAACACCAGAAATCAACCATGGTGGGAAGTTATGACAGATCCCCTGATTGGCTTTTGTTATGACAGGCATCATAGCTTTGTATACTAATCCTTGCTTCCTCTATGGGAACTTTCGAGTAATTTGCCACTGTGTTGGGGCATCTTATCTCATTGTTTTTATTGAAGTATTCCCACAAAGTCTCAGTACTTACATCTACATGCTATAAAGCTAGAATTTTCTTTTAGCCCATAATAATAAGCAAATACTAGAGTTTACTGATGAAGGTTAAATGAACCATTGTACTGCCCATCATATCCCGTTCCTGGGAACTTGACTGTCATGGTGAGTGAATGACAAAAAGAAAGAAAAATAGATTCTCTATAAACAGATTATCTGGGTTCAGATATCTGTAGTGTCTTTGCTAGGGCTTCTATTGATGTGGAGAGACAGCATGACCAAGGCAACCATTATAAAGAAAAATACTTAATTGGGGCTCAATTACAGTCCATGTCCAGAAGCATGACAGCATGCAGACAGACAAGGTATTGAAGAAAGAACTAAGCATTCTATATCTTGATCCACCAGGAGCAGAAGCAGTATGTGACCACACTAGACAAAGCTTGAATATATGAGTCATCAAAGTCCATCCCCAAAGCCACATACTTCATTAAGTAAGGTCACAACTCCTAATATTTCCACTCCCTATGGAACAAGAATTCAAACACATGTGTCTATGGCAGCCATTTCTATACAGAACACCACATTACATTCCTTGGCCTCCAAAGACTTGTAGCAAAAACACAATTCAGAAATGCATTCAGTCTAACTTTAGAAGTCCCATAGTCTATAATAGTCTTAATTCATTTAAAAATAAAACTGTTCAAAGTCCCTTTGGAGATTCACACAGTATCTTAACTGTAATACCCTGTAAAATCAAATAAAAAAATCAGATAACATGCTTCCAATATACAATGACACAGGATATACAATACAGTTCCAAAGGTAGGGAAAGGATAGTCATGAGGAAATACTGGACCAAAAACAAGACTGAAAATCATTTGAGTAAAGCCAAACTCTGCATCTTCATGTCTAATGTCAAGGCACAGTTCAGATCTTCAACTTCTTTCTTTCTTTATTGATTGCAACATACTTGTTCCACTCCCTATTAGGAATGTTTCTCTTGATACACATCCCATGACTCTGTGATTTCTAAATTTTTCTCCGAGGCAATTCATGTGAACATTGGTGTACATGATTTATTTTTAAAATTAAGTTTGCCCAGTAATACTATTTATTTATATTCACAGCTTCACATAATGATTTCTCTAAAATGCCATGCAAGAATATTACTGCCATACACATGGCCTCAGCAGCTTTCCTTTTGTCACAAGGGGAAATTCCATAACCCCATTCTTCTGTCCTTGACTCTAAAAGCAGAAACAGGTAGCCAAAGCTGCTAGTTCTGCTCCATGCTGGGACTGAAATGGAGCCCTCGTCTTCAATTACATCTTCACCTGTTTCCTATTTTCAGCGGTTTCCTTCACTGCCTGAGCTTGGCTGTCCTGAATTTAGTCTATCAGGCTGGCCTTTAACTGAGAGATCATCGTGCCACTGTTTCCTTAAGTCCAAGACTAAAGATCCACAATGCCTTGATCTAAGCTGTTCTTTAATTCCTTTACACAAGTTGGAAGTTTAGCTTGGTAGACCGTAGCCCTGAGGTCACAACTCCCCTTATTCTGCTTATTATTCTGTTTATCTTCTTGAACACGTTAACATTGCTGTACATGATTTATTTTTAAAATAAAGTTTGCCCAGTAATACTATTTATTTATGTTTGCTATGACAAGCATTTCACATATGGTCAAAAAAAAATATAACATGTATGCAAGAGTTGGTTGTATTACTTGAAAATTGTGGCGCCAATTTGTTATGTTATTAATTATTTTATTATTACTTGCAATTCTTAGTCATAAAACTCACATTTGTACTCATAAAGCTTTTTTCAAGTTCTGTAGACATAGGAAGTAATATATTATAATTGCATAAAGGCAAAGGCAACATTTATAGAGTTTATGATGATGAGATGCAAGAATATATTTCCCAATTGAATCATTTTCATTTTTCCCATATTGTGCATCGTTATTTCCAATTCAATTGTATCTATAATTCATTACTTTAAATCAAAATAAATTAATAAGAATATAGGAATAATATCAATGTTTGTTCTGTCAGTATTCCCATTCGGTGCTCTTAGAAGATTACATTCACAAATAATAATATCTGAGAATAAGTGTAATTTGTATTTTAAGCACAATTTAATATTTTTACAAGGATTTATGTTGTCAAATTCATTAATTTTCAGAAAATATTCACTTTGACAGTAAAGTCAATTTTTTTCTGTGGGATATTAAAATATATTTTATAAAATATATTATATTTTAAACTTTATAATCATTTATTAAATACTGTTATCTTCACACACTTAAGCAAGCATATGTGGTAAGAGGTAGTTAAAATTGAGAATATCCCTCAAATATGGGTACGTGAATTTGGCGTTTCCTGACTAATGAGTAATATTGGAGTGCCTAGATCACTCAAGGCTGTGTTAGGCCTGAACCCATGGACCCTTGTTGCGTATGATGCCAAGGTGAGCTGGGTGGTGGTTGCACATGATTTTATCCCAATACCCAGGAGGCAGAGGCAGGCAGATCTCTGTGAGTTTGAGGCCAGGCTGGTTTACAGAGTGAGGCTCCAAAGCTATACACAGATACTGTGTCTCAAAGACAATAAAAAAAAATTTAAAAACAAAGAACAAAACAAAAAAACAAGAAGATGCCAAGATGATCCAGCAAGGGAAACAAACTAGTAGAGACCATTTCTCTGTGGTATGTGATTCAGTTACTCCTTTGAGATCCTGTGTTATCTTTCTTGGATGTTAAACTGTAATCTGAAAACTAAATACAGTCTTCCTTCCCCAATTTGTTTTTGTCATAGAGTTTAGCACAACAGGAGAAGTAATTAGGCTAACTACCTTAGAAATATTTTCCTTTGTTGAACTTATGACATACTTTAAATAAGAAACTTTAACATCTATAATTTACATTTCAAACAATAAGACACATATATCTGTCTTTATGAATATTCATAATTATATATGTGGCTATAACTATATACTCACAAATATAATTACAATAAATAGAACAGACACTTGCAGCAATGTATTTATATTAAAATTTATAGTGAAGAATAAAGAAATACTACCAAACTAATTTTCATTTCAAATTTACAGTTATCTAAATTTAAGACTGGTTTTAAAATATCTTTGATTCATCATGCCTCATATAAAAAATTGTGGGTATTAAAGTAGTGTGTTGGTAAATGATGTTTGATAGACAAAATTTTCTGGAAAGATTTTGTGGTTTGGATGAAAAAATGCCCTGTAAAGTCTCATGTAATTGGACACTTGGCTATCCCTGCACTATTTGGGGAGGGTATAGAAGGTTTGAGACATAGAGACCTAATGGAGAAAATAAATCTCTGGGAGCAGTTTGGGGAATTTATGTGGTCATTTCACTACTTATTTTCTCTCTTTGCTTCCTATTGTAGTTATAATGTGATCAGTCAACTTACTATCCTAAATCAAGGGTATATTAATTACCTAAATTTGCATAGGTACTTAGTTAATAGGGATCTTTATCTCAAGTCTCTTCCACATGGTATCATGCTGGCCCAGTATATTGAAGTCAGTTAACAAGTGAAAAATTTAGTGTTAGTGTATGAGATAGGCAGGGATTTCTCCTGTAAGATGAATGCAAATTTTGTAAAATCAGTCTCTAGCGCAAGACAAAATGACATACATGAACAGGGAGTTACTTGTGTTTTGTATTCTGAATAGTCCATATACCAAATACCCACATGGCTGCTAGATTGTTTTGATCTAGCTGCCCTCACTCCCCCAGATCGATAGCAGAACTTACTTGTGGTCTGTAATTGACAAGAATGTTTGTGTTTTTTCTGGCCGGTGGTTTTCCACAGAAGCAGTAGAGGTATACAAGGCTGTAGCTCTGGGCAAAATAACGGTTGCTGTTCTTCCACCTGAAAAGAAGCCTCTGTGTCTCGATCCTGGCACCACGGCCAGTCTCGGCATCCAGGCCAGGCGAGTGCGGCACTAGATTTGTGTGGAATTTAGAACAGAGTATTCTACAAAAGGTTTCAGATGCTATTCCAGCTGTTTATTATTTGGTGTGCTATATGACCCAGAAGAACCATGTTATTTAAGGTAGCGGTGGAACATATAGATTCTGGCAAGATCTATTAGAAAGCCTCCATTGATGATATACAGAGAAAAGTTTAGATATTTTAAAGTAAATCTCTGCCATATTATTTAAACAACTACTTTGTTTTTGAAAAGATAGCACTTTATCTGATAGTTTGTCTATGTGGAATATGAATGGTTGATAATGATGCATTAAGTAACGATGAAATTTGAGGCAAAAGCAAGTAAATCTCTGAGGTTGAGATCAGCCTGTTCTACTGATTGAGGTTCAGGAAACTAGGTATACATAAATCAACCCTGTCTTGAAAGACACATGCACACACATCACAAGCACATGCAAACACACACACACACACACACACACACACACACACACACACACACACACACACACACATGCAGACACCATCAAAATAACAGTACTAAATCATATGAAAAAAAGTAGTTTGGGGACTGGTGGTCCATGATATAAAATCTCCGATTTAGTGATTAAGATAAATATCCAAATAAAGATAAATAATAACCCATTTGACATCCAATAAAAATGGAAATATTTGTGGATTTTTGTATTTCATCTTTTTTGTATTTTTTAAAAGAAAACAAACTATCTTTTTTCATTATACATACCAATCCAAGTTTTGACTACCTCACGTCTTCCCATTCGTTCCACATACCCTTTTACCTACCCCCATCCAGTCCTCAGAGAAAAGAGTATTTAGAATTTTAATGTCTAGTTTCTTGAGTTCTTTGTATATTTTGGAGATCAGACCTTTATCTGATGTGGGGTTAGTGAAGATCTTCTCCCATTCAGTAGGATGCCTTTTTGTCTTAATGACAGTGTCCTTTGCTTTACAGAAGCTTCTCAGTTTCAGGAGGTCCTATTTATTCATTGTTGCTTTTATTGTCTGTGTCACTGGGGTTTTACATAGGAAGTGGTCTCCTGTGCCCATGTATTGCAGGCTACTTCCCACTTTCTCTTCTATAAGATTAAGTGTGGTAGGATTTATATTGAGGTCTTTAATCCATTTGGATTTGAGTTTTGTGCATGGACATAGATAAGGATCTATTTTCATTCTCCTACAGGTTGACATCCAGTTATGCCAACACCATTTGTTTAAGATGCTTTCACTCTTCCATTGTATACTTTTAGCTTCTTTGTCAAATATGAGGTGTTCATAGGTTTGTGGATTAATATCCGGGTCTTCGATTTGATTCCATTGGTCAACATCTCTGTTTTTATGCCAATACAAGCTGTTTTCTTTACTGTAGCTCTGTAATAGAGTTTGAAGTCAGGGATGATAATGCCTCCTGAAGTTCCTGGGCTTTTTGTTTTTCCATATAAACTCAGTTATTGTTCTCTCAAGTTCTGTGAAGAATTTTGTTGGGATTTTGATGGGGATTGCATAGAATCTATAGATTGCCTTTGGTAGAATTGCCATTTTTACTATATTGATCCTACCAATCTAGGAGCATGGGAGATCATTCCATTTTCTGGTATCCTCTTCAATTTCTTTCTTCAAGGTCTTAAAGTTCTTGTCAAATAGATCTTTTACTTCCTTGGTTAGTATTTCCCCAAGATACTTTATGCTATTTGTGGCTATCGTGAAAGGTGATGTTTCTTTGATTTCCCTCTCTGTTTGTTTATCCTTTGTGTATAGGAGGACTACTGATTTTTTTGAGTTGATCTTGTATCCTACCACATCACTGAAGGTATTTATCAGCTGTAGAAGTTCTTTGGTAGAGTTTTTGGGGTCACTTATGGACATTATCATATCATCTGCAAATAACGAAAGTTTGACTTCTTCCTTTCCAATTCGTATCCCCATGAACTCCTTATTCTGTCTTATAGCTATTGCTAGAACTTCAAGCACTATATTAAAGAGATATGGGGAGAGTGGACAGCCCTGTCTTGTTCCAGCTTTTAGTGGAATCCTTTGAGTTTCTCTCCATTTAATTTGATGGTAGCTGTCGGCTTGCTGTATATTGCTTATTATATTTAGATATGAACCTTGTATCCCTAATCTCTCCCAGACCTTTTTCATAAAGGGGTGTTGAATTTTGTCAAATGCTTTTTCAGCATCTAATGAAATGATCATATGTTTTTTCTTTCAGTTTATTTATATGATGGATTACATTGATAGATTTCCGTATGTTGAACCAGCCCTGAATCTCAGGGATGAAGCCTACTTGATCATAATGGATGATTTTTTAATGTGTTTTCGGATTCAGTTTGCCAGTATTTTATTGAGAATTTTTGCATCGATGTTCATGAGTGAGATTGATCTGTAATTCTCTTTCATGGTTGTGTCTTTGTGTGGTTTTGGTATCAGGATAACTGTAGCTTCATAAAAATAGGTTTGGCAATGACCCTTCTGTTTCTATTATGTGAAACACCTTAAGGAGTATAGGTATTAGCTCTTCTTGGAAGTTCTGGTAGAGTTCTGCATTAAAACCATCTGGTCCTGGGCTTTTTTTGGTTGGGAGGTTTTTGATGACAGCTTCTATTTCCTCACGACTTATAGGTCTATTTAAATTGTTCACCTGGTCTTGATTTAATTTCGGTATGTGGTATTTATCTAAAAAACTGTCCATTTCTTTTACATTTTCCAATTTTGTGGCATACAGGCTTTCGTAGTAAGACCTAATGATTCTCTGAATTTCCTCAGTGTCTGTTGTTATGTCCCCCTTTTCATTCCTGATCTTGTTAATATGAGTGTTCTCTCTCTGCCTTTTGATTAGTTTGGGTAGGGGTTTGTCGATCTTGTTGATTTTCTCAAGGAACCAGCTCTTTGTTTCATTGATTCTTTGGATTGTTTTCTGTGTCTCTATTTTGTTGATTTCAGCCTTCAGTTTGATTATTTCCATTCTTCTATTCCTCCTGGGTGATTCTGCTTCTTTTTATTCTAGAGCTTTTAGTTGTGCTGTTAAGTCTCTAATGTGTGCTTTCTCCGTTTTCTTTATGTTGGTACTAAGTGCTATTAACTTCCCTCTTAGAACTTCTTTAATAGTGTCCCATAGATTGGGGTATGTCATGTCTTTATTTTCCTTGAATTCAAGGAAGAGTTTAATTTCTTTCTTTATTTCTTCCTTGACCCAGGAGTGGTTCAGTAGTTGACTGTTCAGTTTCCATGAATTTGTAGGCTTTCTTGGGGTGGAATTTTTGTTAAATTCTAACTTTATTCCATGGTGATCCTATAAAACACATGTGCTTACTTCAATTTTTATTATCTGTTAATGTTTGCTTTGTGACCAAGTATGTGATCAATTTTCAAGATGGTTCCATGAGATGCTGAGAAGAAGGTATATTCTTTCCTGTTTGGGTGGAATGATCTATAGATGTCTATTAAATCCATTTGATTCATTACATCTGTTAGATCTCTTATTTCTCTGTTAAGTTTCTGTCTGTTTGACCTGTCCATTGATGAGAGAGGAGTGTTGAAATCTCCTACTATTAGTGTGTGGGGTTTGATGTGTGCTTTGAATTCTAGTAATGTTTCCTTTACAAATGTGGGTGCATTTATATTAAGGGCATATATATTCAGGATTGAGACTTCATCCTGATGGATTATTCTGTTTAAGAGTATAAAATGTCCATCTCCATCTCTTCTGATTGATTTTTGTTTGAAGTCGATTTTGTTAGAAATTAATATAGCCACACCCGCTTGTTTCTTAGGGCTGTTTGATTGAAAAACCTTTTCCCAACCCTTTACTCTGAGATAACGTCTGTCTTTGTGGTTGAGGTATGTTTCTTGTAAACAACAGAATGTTGGATCCTGTTTTCGTATCCATTCTCTTAACCTGTACCTTTTTATAGGTGAATTTAGTCCATTTATATTAAGTGAAATTAATGACCAGAGGTTATTAACTGCGGTTATTTCTTTTAGGGTTGTAGAGTTTGTGTGTTTCCCTTCTTTGAGTTGTGCCAGTGGAGAGCTGTTAGATGTCTGTGTTATTATGGGTGTTGTTTTCTTCCTTTAGATGTGGTTTTCCTTCTAATACTTTCTGTAAGGCTGGGTTTGTGGCTATGTATTGCTTAAATTTGTTTTATCCTGAAATACCTTTGTTTTCTCCATCGATGGTGAATGAAAGCTTTGCTGGGTATAGTAGTCTGAGCTTGCATCCATGGTTTCTTAGTGTCTGCAGCACATCTATCCAAGACCTTCTGGCTTTCATGGTTTCCTTAGAGAAGTCACGTATAATTCTGATAGGTTTACCTTTATACATTACTTGGCCTTTTTCCTTTGCAGCTCTTATTATTCTTTCTTTATTCTGTATGTTTTCTGTTTTGATTTTTATATGGAAAGGGGATTTTTTTTATCCAGTCTATTTGGTGTTCTGTATGCTTCTTGAACCTTCATAGGAATATCCTTCTTTAGGTTCGGGAAGTTTTCTTCAATAATTTTCTTGAATATCTTTTCTGGGCCTTTGAGCTGTGCTTCTTCTTCTTCTACCACTATTATTCTTACGTTTGGTCTTTTTATGGGTCTCTATTTCCTGGATGTTTTGTGTTAAGAATTGTTGGATTTGCTGTTTTCTTTGATCAATGAGTTTATTTTCTCTATAGTATCTTCAGCGTCTGAGATTATTTTTTCTATCTCTTGTATTCTGTTGGTTATACTTGTCTCTGCAGTTCCTGCTCATTTACCCAGATTTTCCATTTCCAGCCTTCCCTTGGTTTGTGTTTTCTTCATTGCCTCCATTTCAGTTTTTAAGTCTTGAACTGTTTCCATTACCTGTTTGATTGCTTTTTCTTGGTTTTCTAGGATATCTTTGAGGAATTTATTCATTTCTTCTAACTTTTTGTTAGTTTTCTCATCCCTTTCTTCAAAGGAGTTTTTCACATCTTCTCTAAAGGTCTCTATCACTTTCATAATGTTACATTTAAAGTCGATTTCTTCTACTTCTTCTGGGTTAGGTTGCTCAGGTTTTCCTGTTGCATACTAGCTGGTTTCTAGTGTTATCCTGCTGCTTTTCAGGCTGTTGGAGGAATTCTTGGATTGGTGCCTGCCCATCTCTTCCTTTGATTGCAGTCAGCTGAGTCTCAGCGGGTGGGGACCTCCCTGGAAGGCTTTCACACACTCAACCCTCTGTATAGCTGATCTCAGTGCAGGAAGAGGAAGTCCCTTCTGGACCTCCGATCCATCTGGATCTCCGATCTCAGCACAGGAAGAGAGAGTCCAGGTGGTCCAAGGACCCACAAAGGAAAGGGCAAACTTGCGGCGGGGGGGCAAGGTCGTGATGGAACAAAGAGGCCCGCTGCAGCAGGCTCCTTCAGGGACCTTCCCACCAGGCGCCCACAACCTTACCTAGTTTGTGCCTCCGAACTCAGCACAGGAAAAGAGAGTCCTGGTGTTCCATGGACCCACAGAGGAAAGGGCCAATGCGTTTATTCTTACTTCTTGTCCTCCTATTGCTTCCTGCATGATCTTTCTTCTACTAGAAACATTTTGTTCCTATTGCATGTACTCTAGTCTTGTACCTCCCACCTGTTTTATGGTGTCTTCTTCCTTTCATGTTCCCTTTTCTAGTTCTGTGTTACTAAGCAAATAATTTTAAACATATACATAGAAAATGTGATGGTACACATTATTTTGCTAACATTGAGGATTAGAAAGCTGTAGCATGGAAGTTCCTTTATATCAAGGTAATGAAGGAGAGTGTGGAGGAAAGTAGGGTAAAGAAATATTTGCAGCTGCCAATTTTATAAAATTTTCAAGGTCATATGATTTATTTAGGAAAATAGTTAATTTTATGTTCTGTTATTAAATACTTATTCAGAAGCTATAGCCCAAAATTTGGCTAGCTGTTCACAAATTTAAAAATAATATGAGAAGACAATTAGTGAGAAAAACACTTTGAGATATATGTGGACAGGGATCTCTAAATGTGCAAAAAATGAAGATATTTGTGCCTCATGTAAACATAACCAAATTGTGACTTTAACAGGGAAGGTTTTCAATAATCAATCAGGAAGCAGGACACAGTTGGTTGGGGAGAGACACCATAATTCACTAGCCATCTCCGTTAAAATCCAATTGTTCCATTACAAAATGAACATGGTAATGGAAATGATCCTTGTGTATGGAATCAAAAATATATTTTTATTCTCTAAGGCCTCACTGTCATAGGTGCTACCATTTCTATAATCTTCCAAAAACACAGATAAGCATTCTCCTATCAATATCATACCATTTCACAAGATTACCACCTACTAATGACAGGTGGTAAACAACTCACTGTGAGTACTATACATTTTCATAATTTTTTAAAAAGCATTTATAATGTGTTGAAATAAATATTTAATAAAATTATTTGTCAGAAATTTATACTTATCTGTATGCTATTAAATATTCTGATAAAATTTTACATTATCGTTTTTCATTTTATTAGTCTTTATTGAAGAGTGGTCCTTATAAAAAAAAACAGATATCAGATATCTTGGTAAAATCCTAGAAGATCAAAAGACTGAGAGCAGCCTCTGTTGTAAGAAGAGCGCGGGCCCCTTTGTTCCGTCCCACCCGGTAGCTTACACCCAAAATAACCACACAGAAATTGTATTAATTAAATTGCTGCCTGGCCCATTAGTTATAACCTCTTATTGCCTAACTCTTACATATTTGTTTAACACATATCCATTAATATGTATCACCACTTGACTGTGGCTTACCAGCATGAGTCTAACCAGCATCCGTCTCAGACAGGAGAACCATGGCATCTGCCACATTGCCTTCTTCCCAGCATTCCATTCTGTCTACTCTTCCTACCTGATTTCTGCCCTATCAAAAGGCCAAGGCAGTTTTCTTTATTCACCAATGAAAGCAACACAAATGAAGAAACACCTCCTACACCATTTCCCCTTTTCTGTTTAAACAAAAAAGAAAGACTTTCACTTTAACATAGTAAAATTACATATAACAAAACAGTTATCAAGCAAGAACAACAGTTACCATATTTAGATCTATTTTATCTTTTATCATAACAATGGAAAATTATAATTATAACTATCCATTCTTAAACTCCATCAAAGACTTCAGAAGGATATAATATTACCTAAGTAAATAAGAAATAAGCAGCTTCCATATTCTAGAAACGACAGAGACATTTCGCTGCCTGTACAGTCACCCAAAGTTCCTCTGTACTGTTGGGGCATCCATCTTCAGCCTATAGGCCCACGGTATTTAGCAGACTTTTTCATGAAGCAGGAAATTTTAAAGACAGTTTATTCACTTTCTTCTGTATCCTGCAGAATGTATTGCAGACTCTTTCATGAATCACGAACCCCGAAGAATCATCTCACCTTTAGGCAAGTTCATCAGTCCTCTGTCAGTGGGTTCTTCATGTCCAGATTATGCAACAGTCCAGGCAAGAGCAGTTTCTTAATGGCTAACCAACTCCATAAGGAGCCTCTTCGAAGAATATCTTCCTCTTGAAGTAGATTGGTGCTGCCAGGAGCGATGTGTCTCATTGTCATGAAAAACCTTAAGTTATTAAAGCATTAAATGCCATATTCTGTAGTCTTTCAAAGATATGAAGAATGCCTATCTAACTGAAGTATATCTCTGTATATCTAGAAAATCTAACTTGACTATTATCAATGATTATCCATTTACAACCTATATTTCCTAGTTATACATTACATTTTTAAATGAGCTACATTATCACAATACCTTAATCAAGATCAGAAATATATATACATATAACAAAATGACCTTAAATTTATATCAACAAAGCAAAATCTATACCAATGCAAATTATTCATATATATACCATATCCCCCTTTAAATGTAAAAGAACATTTATATGGATGTAGTTATTTCTCTCAGAACTTCTTCATGCTGTTTGGGGGCACTGTTAATCAGGTCTTTCATGGTGTATCCTGTGTGCCAGGTTCATCTCAGCTACCAGTTGAGTGAAGTAATTTTCTGAAGGTGATCACGGTGACCATTCAGGAGGGTGTGATCTATCATACCATATTGGTCTAGAAGGAATCCACAGGGTCTCATCCTCTGTGAAAACAAAAGAAGAACCTCTTTTCCAAAGCATCATATCCTTAGACCCAAATTCTGAAGTGATAATACCTTTATAATATTCATGCTGGTTTGGCTTAGCAGCACACACAATGAAATGTCTCTCTGCAGTTAGCTCCTTCACAGTCAAAAAATTTAAAGAAAACACAATAAAATACATAATCCAGACATTCTGTGAATTTTCCATTTTTACATGGCTTATTTTTTTTAATCTATGACTATCTCTACTCTGTCTCTTTAAAGACTTTATCTTTTTTTTAAGCATCTCTCTATACTCTTTATATCTTTTCTCTTTTAAGCTTACTATGTACCTTTATTCAACAGTGTGACCCCTTTAGAGGTCTTTTATGTCTGAATCTGTCCTATTGTGAATCTGTAATTCTTTACTATCCAGGAGCATTTCTTAAAATGTTAAGCACTTCTTAAAAACTTAAGTTGTACTATGTAAGGGTTATATGGTACTGCCTTTTCCTGCCCAGTCTAAACCTTAACTGTGTTGGTATTATGATAATTACGATAGTTCCTGCCTGAGATCAGCACAGTTCAGTATGGTGGAGCTGCTCCTGCCTCAGAGCCATTTGGTGCCCCTGAGCTGTGCACAGTTCCAGGCACAGAGCAGTCCACATTGCCATCAAGCAAGCCGTAGCACTTTACTCACAAAACCCCATCCAAATTCTGTCTCCTGCAAGAGACAGAGGTTGTGCTGGCAGAAAGCCGGCATTTTAAAACTGCTTTGGCTTTTTTACTGTTGCGGCTGCTGAGTGAGGAAAAACTTTGTGCAGTACAGTGCCAGCAAACAGCAAAATCTCTGTTAAACTAGGTATTCTTTTTGAAGCTCTCTTAGATTTTACATGGAGTCAGTCAACCACGTTGAGTTGCCAATCTGTAGTGTGAGACAAACGGGCCATATTCCCAGTGCCTGGCTAGCTTAACCCCCAAAATTATTACACAGAAACTGTATTCATTTAAACTATTGCCTGGCCCATTAGTTCTAACATCTTATTCGCTAACTCATATATATTCGTTTAACCCATCTCAATTAATATGTATCACCAGTTGACTGTGGCTTACCAGCATGAGTCTAACCAGCATCCATCTCAGGCAGGAGGAACATGGCATCTGCCACATTGCCCTTCCTCCTCCCAGCATTCCTTTCTGTCTAATCCACCTACCTGATTTCTGCCCTATCAAAAGGCCAAGGCATTTTTCTTTATTCACCAATGAAAGCAACACAAATACAGAAAAACCTCCTACACCAAACTTCCATTTGACTTGTTCCTCAGTCTGAGTGGGGCCAGAGATCATGTGGAGACCCCATCTTATCACTTACAATTCCACCTCCCAAACGCTGCGATTAAGGCATGAGCCACAACTGCTAAGTAGATGGTTAACTAGTAATAGGTTAGCTTTGCCCTCTGGTCTCCAAACAAATTTTATTTGTCAGAACACAAAGAAAATAACATGCAACATTTCATCATGAAATGACACTTTTATACAGTATATATCATTTTGTGAATTCTGATCAATTTTGCACCATACATGATGTACTATTTTTATTACTCTTAGATAAAAACAAGATAAACACAATACATTGAGAAAATGGTCAAATTGAGTGCTGAATTGTGTAGTTTACACCAATTTAAAGACATATAGCTTACAGATTCACTTATATTTCAGGAAGATGCAGAAATATAAATATTTCTCCTAAGTCTGAAAATAGTACATAATTGAGTATATCATCATTTCAATCTGCATGTCAGAAATTATAATAAAATATCATAAACATTAAAAGGAATTTAAATGGAAAAATTTAGGTTATATATGAGATAGGATACTCTTAAAAAATATATATATATATAATTTCTTATTAATCTTCTCATTTAAATTTTATATGGAAAAAGATGAGAAATACTTACATATGTTTTACTTGAGTAGTTTCTCATAATATTTGAAAATCTGAGTTTACTCTTTTTTGACTGATGATTCAGTTACTATTTTTTTTTACCCCCAACCAAAAAGGAGGACTCTTCAAACAAATAACGTCTTTTGAAAACTGAGCATGATGAATAATTGTAATTCATGGCCATGGAAATGACTAATTATATGGACCAGTGAACAAGGAATAATAAAACATGTAAAAGTAGATAACATATGGACTCTGTATTAAGCTGAATTCACAATGTAGCTGTGTATGCTACACCAATGTTACTTTGGTTTATGTTGTATTTAGTGGCCTTTAATATCTTCTGTATCTGGACCAGTATAATAAACCCCACTGTGTAGAGCTTAGTGTGAAAATAAATATGAAGATATTATTATATAGCCAATCTATTAAAAATACATATTACCTGCACTGTGTTACACTTATGACTATTTTGTCCATGGAACTTCCTTAAAAGCTGACCTATTATATTTTGAATATGAAGTAGTCATTTAGACTTTTCTCTTCATAATAAACCTATTAGATCTTTATTTAATTTAAAATCTGGTCATATTGCTAAGTAGACATAACTGTTAAGATCATTGTAGGTAAATTTCACACTAATAATGTGTCACAAAATTAAAATCCTGTTTTATATCCTTGGTAATATTTAACCGAAATTATCCTATTTCTCAAAAATAGTTTGGAGATTTCTGTCTCCTGTGGGCAAAGTCCTAATTTCCAACTTTGGATGCATTGAATTTCCTCAACACATTCCTAAAGCCAGTTATCAGACTTAGAACATTTATTATGGCACTGCAAATTTAACATATGACAATCTTGACATAACATGTAAATGGTGAATTCAATCACAATAATCTTGTGAAATACAGAAGTTTGAGGTTTCAAGACAGTTGACAATCAGTAGAGAGCTTGCTTAGCAGTTTGAGGTTTGGTAGTACAAGCCTGGTCTTTTGGGGTGAAGGTGGGAGAATGGGAAGGTCAGTAATATCTTTGGTCAGAGTGATACAGAGGCAAGTGAGGGCTAATAGAGTTCCAATACTCAAACAGAAAACAACAAAGATTATTGTTGAAGTGATTATACATGATTAATTCAAAGTACTAGTTTTTTTAAAAAAATATTGCAAGGATTGATGTATTTTCTTCAGGCTTCATATAACCATTTTAATTAGTTTTTGTGTCACTTCTATTTATATTTTCATCTTTTAAAAAAAGAAATTACACTGACAAGCATAAATTTGAAACACATTAATAGCTGGATATACAGAGAGATCTCATATTTATAAAAAATATTCTGCAAAACACTAAAATGTTTCATGATCAGCATATTGAAAGGGAACAAGAAATATAAGGAGAAAGTAATGCCACTCTGCTAAAGAACTGAGAGAAACAATTCTTTATACATCTCTGACCATCACCCTTGATTTGAGGCTTCCTTTCTTGTGCAGTCCTCATTTTACATTCTGGTTTTCCTCTCTCAGACTGAGAGCCCTTTGATCCTGTTCGGTAAGTTTGGTGAAATACAAAACAGCTGTGCATGTCTCTAAACAGACCCTCTCTGAATTCCTGGGATGCTGGGACTTGCAGACTCTCATGTCTTACTTCTTTTTATCATTCATGGGAACTCTGTCATCATTTATACCTCCTTGCTCCCTTTGGGAATTTTTTGAGATCCACTGACCATTCCAAATCAGTTATTGTTACAGGACTACCAGCTTGGCCATAGAGCTAGAGGCATGAAACTATCAAACATGTCCAGGTGTTCCTTTGGTTATGGGGAAAGGATCAGGTGCTTTAAGTCCTAGGCTGTCAAATTGGATCCACCTCCAACAGCATTTTGCCAGATTCAGGTGGTGCCTGCTGGTTCAACAGAGCCTGGATAGTGAAGTCAAGCAGCCAGTTACTCCAAAAAGTGGCCAGCACCCAGCTTTCCCAGGTGCCCTCTAGGAGAATGATGCCCTCCAGTTCAGCAGGAAGTAGTCTTGAGAACACAACATCTTCATCCCTGCCTCATCTTCTATTCCTTTCTAACTCCTCACATTTTATAATACATTAAAAGGGGGAAATATTCATATTCAGTCATCTGTACTATTCTGTTCTTGGGGTTCTACAAGGTATGTCCTTAGTTGTAGCCACCAAGAGCACATTTACTGTTCCATTTAAAAAGGGTCCTGCCCACCTCCACTTTTCCCTCTTTCTTTCTCTCTCTCTCTCTCTCTCTCTCTCTCTCTCTCTCTCTCTCTCTCTCTCTCTCTCTCTTTCTGCCTGTCTTTGTATTTCTCCCTACTCTCTCTCCCTCTCACTCTCTATTTTCTTGGGCTGCTTGGGTCCCAAGAGGCCAGTCTCCTCCCTCGCACCTTCCCTTTCCCCTTTTAATGTTCCCTTTCCAGTAATAAAAACCCCTCTATGGGAGCTCTGTTGCATGGCATCTTTCTCTCCCGTGCCATGTTTTTTACATTATAATAGAAAGCAAACGCATTCATTCAGGAAGCTCAAATTTGGTGTGTACTGTTAGGAGTTATGTGGAACGAAAAACACATGCCTATCAAAATCTAATACGATAGGCAGCAACAAGAAAGAGCAGGTATGACTGTCAGTCTTAAACGCCAATATGGATCTGATAATCAAGTCAAAGTTTGGAAAACAGGAAAGAGGAGAGGAGGGTGTTAGGAGATCTAACTAAATAAAATTCACGGTGGTGAAAAGTAAAAATATAAAATACAGAATAAGTTCTTTAGGAAAATATACACTTATGTCAAAATAGTAATAACTGGAAAGAGTGTTGTAAATAAAATTGTAAAAAAATGTATAGTGATTCACTATAAATTAAAAAAATAATTTAAACTGTAGTTAAGAAGAGAGAGGCAAAACACATTGAGATTGACTTTAGGCTGTAATGCAACATTAAATGACATAAGACAAGAGCTCATTATCTGCATTTTGTGAAAAAGAAAAGACTGTGCCCTCTGTGACAAAATCTTTCAAACTGTGACAAATGAGACAGAGAAGGGCACTCATTGACAAGTAAGCAGTCTGAAATGAGCATGGCTTTCCTGTTGCTGCAATATTTTTAGGAAAAAAGAGTATGAAAATATTCACTGAAGTTGCCAGCAATGTAAAAATTAAAACGTATATAAATTAGAGAATGTCAATGACTGGGGAAAATTTAAAGAAACATGTTAGCAGTGTTACCTAAGAAACAAGACTCTTGAGAATTTTATACATGAGGCATTATAAAACAATATAATTTTGATAAATACTATTTTTGTTAGTATTTTAAAAGATGTAGCTGATTTCACATGAATAAATGTGTATAGAAGAATGGTGAAAATTACATTAATAACAACAATGATGAACTGAATGTTTTTGTGTATGAGAACTTTTTATTAGAGTCACATTAAGATATAAAAACTTTGCTACAAGATGCTTTAGTATGCAATAAAAACTCTTACAATAAATGACAGCAAATATGTGATTTAAACAAAACTGACATCTGAGTTGTCCAAGTGATATTGCAGAGGTGTGCTCCAGCTGAATTCTGACCAGTTAGTATTTACAATGAAATTCCAGTGAAGAACTACTAAGCACTTACATATGGATTCCTTTGTCAATTATCACACCAGACAGTTATGTAATTGAATCAGATTGTTTGAAATATTGCCGAGTGAAACAGTCAAGTTATGACTAAGAAATATTTGTAATAAAGAACAGGTATTTATTCACTTTTTTGTTTTTCATCCATTCCATAACTGTTGCTATCTACCATAGAATATACTGCAGCCCCAAAATTGATTAAATCTTATTTTCTTCATGAATTAGTTTTAGATTTTCATACAAAAAGACCATACATTTTTATTTTGAGAATACTTTGTTTGTTTGTTTCAAGACAGGGTTTCTCTGTAGCTTTGGAGCATCTCCTGAAACTCACTTTGTATATCAGGCTGGCCCTGAACTCACAGAGATCTTTCTGCCTCTGCCTCCCAAGTGCAGGGATTAAATGTATAGCCCAGATTGTAGTATAACAAAGGTTTATTTATTTATTTGGGGATAAGCTCACAGTATGGTAGCAGTCTGCAGTTCTCTGTGTATGCTGGGAACTGGAACTGATTTCAGCAGAAAAGAGGGCTGTTAAGGCTTTTCATCTGAGCTTATAGTACATGAGACATGCCCAGTGTGGGCTGGTGTCTTAATGAATATTGGCTGAAGGAGTTCCCATGACATCTCCCCCTTTTGTCTAAATAAGGGAGTTCTAAGCCTAATACAAAACTATATACAATAAGAACAAATATCAAGTATTGTCCAGGGAAAAAAGAGACAAAAACATACATAAAAATTATGATTACAACCAGCATGAACAACATCAAACAAGAAACACATGCTAAATCTTTCAATAGTTATCCTTTCCTAAGGAGTCTAAGTCTTATATTAAATATGGCTTGTCGAATTCATGAGAGGAAAGTAACTATAATTATCTAGTCTTCAACCCGATCAAAGACCTAAATCGTGAAATATTACCTGAGTAAACAGGAAGTGAAATTAGGCAACTTCTAAAAGGTGCAAGAAATGACAGAGACAACCAGCTACCTAAGTCTCATTTGCAACATTGGAGCAAACAAATTTGGCTAAGGCTAAGAGTATCTGACAGACCATTTTCAGAGGCAGAAAAATTTTCAAAACTATCCTACCCTTTCTTGGCAAGGTTTCACAGTCTTTTTTCTTGTATCCTGCTTGTCTAGTTTGGACACCATGCATTTTGTCAGTAGCTGAAGCAGGGGCAGTTCTTGACCAAAGGCGGTTCTTTGCCAAGGAGGACACAAGCTCCAAATGGAGTATCTTTTGTGTCCAGCATTCTCTCAGGAATAGATCAGTGCTGCCATGAGCAATTGTGTCTCATGACAGCAGAATCCTAAGTTATTTAAATGTCATATTCTACAGTTCTCTGAAGTGTTTGAAGATTACCTATCTATGTATAATACAATCTCTATGTATCTAAAGAACCTAACTAGTCTAACTGTATTACAAACACAGATGACTATTGAACTGTAATTCTTAATACTTATGTAGATTAAAGACTGAAGCTTCATATTAAAAATTTAAACAACCTTTAAAGAAATAAGCAGCAAATGAGGACAATGACCTCAAAATGTAAACAATATATATAAATATCTTCATCAGAGGTAGAAATGTTTAGTGAAATATGATAAATATATACTAAAATTACATCAGTGTACAAAATATCTTAAGCAGAGGTAGGAACATGTATGCATACAACATGACAAAATAACTTTTCATAGGTTCACAAGTATTATTAACAGAAATGGGAGCATATTCAATATAATGAATATAATTTGAATTTGTATCAATATGCAAGGAACTATACCAATGTAAATTGTCTATAAATAATAGCTCACATATTAACTCATTATTAATCACTTTTATTTTAGTGTGAATAAGTTCACACTAGTCTATGAATTATCCCATCTCATCTAT
This sequence comes from Ondatra zibethicus, assembly GCA_004026605.1. NCBI lineage: Eukaryota > Metazoa > Chordata > Mammalia > Rodentia > Cricetidae > Ondatra > Ondatra zibethicus. The sequence continues at coordinate 22,001 of PVIU01024797.1, forward strand.
CAGTGGTTTTCCCAATCATGATTTTGAACCCCCTTGCTCATATGATCCCTGCTCCCTCTCTTCAAATAAATTCCTGGAACTCAACACAGTGCTTGGCTGTGGATCACTGCATCTGCTTCCATCAGTTACTGGATATAGGTTCTGTGATGACAATTAGGATAATCACTAATCTGATTATAAGGTCAGGCCGTTACAGGTACCCTCTCCACTATTTCTTGGAGTCTTAACTGGCATCGTCTTTGTCAGTTTTTAGGTATTTCCCTAGCACCAGGCTTCTCCCTAACCCCACAATGGCTCCCTCTATCAAGATATCTCTTTGATTGCTTTCCATCTCTGTTCCTCCACCAACTGGGCTATGGGAACCCTCATGTTCCCATCCCCCATCCCCTCCCTGACACTCTCCTCCCAATTTACTACAGGAGATCTTAAATATTTCCCCTGCTGGGGTCTCTCCATGTGTGCCCCTATTAGCATCCTCCCTTTTACCTAGTTTTCTATGGGTGTATATTGTAGCCTGGCTCTCCTTTGCTTTATGTCTAGTATCTAATTATTAGTGAATACCTACTGTCTCTGTCTTTCTGGCTCTGGCTCACTCAAGATTATTTTTTTCCAGTTCCATCTATTTGCCTGCAAATTAATCAACTGTATTTTTTATCACAAATGTGTTTTTATCTTCTTCCCAACCTGAATATATCTGAAATGGTGTCTCCTCCATTACTGTTTTCTCAAAGAGAGGCATCTGCTCCAACAACTTCAACATGTTCACACTTCAAACCTGTTTCTCAGTTCAACCTGGCTCTTCTATTTGTTTGTATGAAAACTAGAAGTATCTTCTATCCTTCACACCGTTTATATTTATTGATTATGTAAAAGAATATTTTAAAAGTGAAATAAAATTCACTATATTAATTGAACTAATAATTCATTAACCACTTTATTCAACAAGTTTCCCTTTTCACCTATAATTCTTGATCTGTAATGATTTTTAACAGGTTATACTTAGATTTGGATTTTATTTACTGATTTTTAGCCTATATCTGAAATGCTAATGTTGGTATGCTTTGATTTTCTGTTTTCCTTATTAAAGTATTGATTATTTAGAAAACTTTACCATTTTTCCTTACTCCAAAACATTCATCCCATGTTTAAATTTATTCTATGCTATCTCTATCAATCATTGTATGTATATATATTATATCTGCTGCTTAATTCATTTAGTGTAGTGTCAGAATGTAGGAATCGTATCTATTTTAATCACTTATGAATCTAATGAGTTGTATGCTATTTTTAGGTTAAAAATCTATGTGTCTAAAAACTGTAATGGCACATTTTGAAGTTCATTAGTTAGAACAATTAAGTAATCACAGTAAAATTTTAAATGCACATTAAACACTGTGCATCAATAAGTAAATGCCTGTGTATGTATAACTAACTAAATGGAGACTCAAAGCCATATTAATATATATTCCATAAGAAAAGCAAAAGTCTTAATAAATAATAGAAAACAATTTGTTGAAAGACTTAGAAAACAAAAGAAACAATTTATCAAATAAGTATATATGTGGATATTTGTATATTTGAATGTATGTCATGGAAGCTGTTTAAAATATTCTCCTTATGAATGAGATATAGGATGATTTATTTATTAGATTTAATAAATTCATTAATTGAGTTCACTTGTACAATATTAGCACTTATTTTCCCAAATGTATTCTAAATGATAAGCAACAACAACCTACTAGAATAACAAAACAAATTATTCAACCTCCAGATCTTGGAGACAAAAGCTAAAGAAGAGATGTGTCAACAAAGACAGACAATATTTTGTTCTTGCCCTTGAGATTTGAAAGCACTCAGGAAAGAGGTTATTCCTGTGTTAAGTTACCTATCCTTTTATCAGAGAGATGATTGAATATCTGGAGGTTTGACTCTATAAAGTGTACAACCTGCAGGAAGGACAGTCAATTCAGAAGGTCATATTGTCTATTTCGCTAAAAAAAAAAAAAGCCAATTTTTTCCTAAGCATAAAAGCATAAACCCAAAGTGATCTCAGTTGAATTTAAATAATGTGTACCCAGTAGGCATCAACAGAATCTTAAATATTTGACATGAAAGTACCACAATTTCACAATAGGTTTTCCAACTAAAGCCAATATAGAAAGAGATATTTGTTAAATTTTACATTACTAGCTGAATATAATTGTCTATGATTAAAATCTATTTTTCTAAACAGACTCAAAATAAAAAAAAAAATACTATACCAGAATAGTAAATTGTCTGAAGAACTTTTTTTCCAAAGTGATCCTAATATTCAAATTTACAGAAATACCCATTTCTACCATGGAAGGATATTATTGAATATCCATTGATTCTTATCTGACTAATCTAATTATGTCTTTTCAAAATTCAAAATTTCTTCCTGAGTTAGAATTACCTATCGATATTTTAGTGTTTAAAGTTTCTCATGTCTTTGTTTATTGTTAATTTATAATCAATATCTTCCATATTCCAGGCAATAAAATTTCAAATAATGTTGAGTAATAAATGCCAAATCTATGACAACCATCACTAATTTCTGTTCCAAGGAACATAATATCACCAATAGTAACATTTTGTGCACTGATTATGAGCTGCAAACTTGCTAAGACCAGCCTACTCCTTACATCGTAAAAACTTCCATCCAGGAGATAGAGACAGAGACCCACATTCACATCAGAGCAATGGATTGAGCCCCCAAGGTGCAGGTGAAGAGCAGAAGGTGGGAGAAGATGAGTTAGGAAGTTAGGACCGTGAGGGGCTGGTCCACCTACTGAGACAGTGTGCCTGAACTAATGGGAGCACACCAATCCACCTGGCCTGGGACTGAATGAGCATATGATCAA
>PVIU01024798.1:0-24881 GCA_004026605.1 Ondatra zibethicus
CGTCTTTATTCCTAGTATCAAGCTGGATGCAGTGGCATTCGTCTTTATTCCTAGTATCAAGCTGGATGCAGTGGCATACGTTTTTATTCCTAGTATCAAGCTGGATGCAGTGGCATACGTCTTTATTCCTAGTATCAAGCTGGATGCAGTGGCATACGTCTTTATTCCTAGTATCAAGCTGGATGCAGTGGCATACGTCTTTATTCCTAGTATCAAGCTGGATGCAGTGGCATACGTCTTTATTCCTAGTATCAAGCTGGATGCAGTGGCATATGTCTTTTTTCCTAGTATCAAGCTGGATGCAGTGGCATATGTCTTTTTTCCTAGTATCAAGCTGGATGCAGTGGCATATGTCTTTTTTCCTAATATTTGAGAGGCACAGGCAGCTGCATCTCTAAGTTTCAGGCCACCCGGGTCTACAGACCAAGTTCCAGAATAGTAGGTAGTCAGGACTGCACAGAAAAACTGCTAAAAATAAAGTAAACAAATAAATTACTCAAAATGTTCCCTAAACCAAATATTTATATATTAACAAAATTCCCATGTGTCATTAGTGATTTGTCACCTGTTCCATGAGCAGGTCATTCTTTATTGAAAGACCAGAACATTTTGAAGTCTTTAAACAGACTAAAATAGACACCAAACTTTTACCTAAAGTGTTAGGTTCGGGGTTCTACAGAGAGACAAATGAACTGCATAGATAGAAAGGTAGAAAGAATAAATAAACAAAGAAGATATATATATATATATATATACACACATATGAAGATTTAGATTGACAGTAGATGATAGACAAACAATAGATTGATAGATTAAATAATGATGATAGACAGATGTTACATGATAAATAAACAGATTATAGCTACATAAGCATTTATTAGAAAAATTGTCTCAAGGAAAGCCCCACAATAAGCTATCTCTAGGCTTTAGATCACTGGATGCCGGCATCATGCCTCAGTCCCAAGTCAAGGGCATGGGAACCAGGGAAGTCAATGCTGCAGGCCCAAGGGCCTGTGGGGACACTAGTGCTCAAGGATAGGAGAGAATACAGCAGCTCCCAGAGAAAGATCAGCTCCACTTTGCACTGTTGCTTTTGTTCTGCATGGGGCTTGTTGAGTAGAAGGTGCCCAGCTAAGCTGAGAATAGAGCTACATCACCCAAACTGTAGGGTTTCCTCACAGATTCCACAGAAACTCAATCATATATTGATTCCATAATAATACTCTCCTACATTATTAGTCATCCCGCAGTCTAATCAAGTTGCCACCTAAAGTTAACAGCATTTTCAAAGCTGGTCTGTTTTCTGCATTTTACTATGTTAACCCCAAGAAAATGGGGGTTAAAAGTTTATCCAAAATTAGCTGGGCGGTGGTGGCTCACGCCTTTAATCCCAGCACTCGGGAGGCAGAGGCAGGCAGATCTCTGTGAGTTCGAGACCAGCCTGGTCTACAAGAGCTAGTTCCAGGACAGGCTCCAAAGCCACAGAGAAACCCTTTCTCGACCCCCCCCAAAAAAAGTTTATCCAAAATTAACATAGAAAATTAATTTTCAAGCATAGAGAATAATAATATAAATGTAATTAGGCAAAATTTACCCATATGAAAATGACAAAACCCCTTTTCAGAGTTAGAGATGTTTTATTAGTTCAAAGACTAACTTATGCTACTGTTCTATTTTGAATTACATTGTGTGGTCAAAGCAATTCACAGCTAGTCCCTCACTCACAGAAGGCTATTTAAACAGTCTATCTTTAAGTAGTAGCTTTAGAGGCAAAGTTTGAATTCTTGAAATCTGGCCACTTCTTCTTCTTCTTCTTCTTCTTCTTCTTCTTCTTCTTCTTCTTCTTCTTCTTCTTCTTCTTCTTCTTCTTCTTCTTCTTCTTCTTCTTCTCTCTTTCTCTCTTTCTCTTTCCTTCTTTCTTATTTTGAATTTTGTTTTTAAAATTTTTAATTAATTAATTAATTTTGAAAAAACTATCTTTTCTCATTTTACATATCAATCCCAGTTCCCACTCTCTCCCTTCCTCCTGATCTCTTCACCTTCTCCCCCACACCCATCCACTCCTCAGAGAGGGTAAGGCTTCCCACGGGAAGTCAACAATGTCTAGTACATTGCTTTGAGGCAGGACCAAGGCCCTTCCCACTATATCTAAACAGAGCAAGGTATCCCTCTGAAGGAAATGGCTTCCAAAAGAGCAGCAGGGATAAATCCTTGTCTCACTACCAGTGGCCCCACAATCTGCCCCAGCTATACAACTGTCACCCACATTCAGAGGGCTTAGTTTAGTCCCATGCTGGTTCCTCTACTGTCAATTCAGAGTCAGTGAGCTCCCATTAGCTCAGGTAAGCTGTTTCAGTGGGTGTCCCCATCATGGTCTTGATCTCTTTGCTCAAACTATCTCCTCCCTCTCTTCAATTGGACTTTGGGAGCTCAGACCAGTGCTCCGCTGTGGATCTCTCCATCTGCTTTCATCAGTTGCTGATGACAATTAAGATAGTCAATATGACTATAGGGTAAGGTCAGTCCAAGCCCCCTCTCCACAATTGCTTAGGGTCTTAGCTGTGGTCATCCTTGTGGATTCCTGGGAATTTCTCTAGTGACAGGTTTCTTGTTAGCCCCATAAATGGCTCCCACAATCAAGATATCTCTTTCCTTGCTCTCCCTCTCTGTCCTTCCATCTTGCCCACTGACCATTCCATTCCCTCAAGCTTTCCTCCTTCTTTCCCTTCTCTCCTCCTCCTCCCCTTCCATCCTCCTTTCTCCCCCAACCCCTGCACTCCCAATGTTCTCAGGAGATCTTATGTATTTCTCTTCCCAGGGGGATCCCAGTATGTTTCTCTTAGGGTTCTTCTTGTTTTCTAACCTTTCTTGGGTTATAGATTGTAGCCTGGCTATTCTTTGCTTTATGTCACTCATCCACTTATGAGTGAGTACATACCGTACTGGTCTTTCTGGGTCTGGATTACTTCACTCAGAATTTTTTTTAGTTCCATCCATTTGTATGCAAATTTGAGGATGTCTTTTTTCCCTCTAAATAATGTTCCATTGTATAAATGTACCACATTTTCTTTATCCATTCTTCAGTTGAGGGGCATCTAGGTTGTTTCCAGCTTCTGGCTATTAGAAATAAGGCTGCTGTGAGCATAGTTGTGCAAGTGTCCTTGTGGTATGACTGAGCATCCTATGGGTATATACTCAAGAATGGTATTGCTGGGTCTTGAGGTAGGTTGATTTCCAATTTTCTGAAAAACCACCATATACATCCCATACCCCACCCCCACCCAGCTAGGTTCCAGGGACATGGGAACAGTCTCCCTACATCTGCAGCCATCCCTAAAAACATCTCTGACCACTGTAATTTTGGCTCTGGCTGCCCCTGGAGAGGTGAGTGTCTGGGTTCAAGGCTGGACGGCCTAGCTTTCTGGGCCCAAGACCCAGAGGCACATCCTGTGCCCTACCTCCACCCTGTGAAGCCTGGAGACCTAGTAGCAGCCTCTCTACACCCGCAGCCAGCCCCACTGCATCTCTGACTATATGAACCTTGACCCTGACTGCTCTTGGAGAGGTGAGTGTCTGGGTTCACAGCAGAAGGGCCCAGCTTTCTGGACCCTAGCCCCAGCAGGCACATCCCAGGCCCCAACCCACCCATCTAGGCCCCAGGAACCTTGGAACTGTTTCCCCACACCCACACCCATCCTCCACCACATCTCTGACCACCTTACCACCTGAGCCTTGGCCCTGTCTGCCCCTGTAGAGGTGAGTGTCTGGGTTTGCAGCTGGAGGGCCCAGTTATCTGAACCTTAGCCTCTGGAGTAACATCCCATTCCCTACCACTAACCCCCAAACCCCAGAGACCCAGGAGTAGTCTCCCCACACCTGCAACCATCCCCCACTGATCCTGTAACCATTGTAACTTTGGCCCTGACTGCACCTGAAGAAGAACCTCCAGACCCACATCAGCAGCTACCAGTGACATGGCTTGCCTGCACCAGGAGGAAGAGTGACCCTCTGAAGTAAAAGCCCCACCTGGGCTCAGTGGAAGAAGAAATGGGTAGGCACCAATGCAATAATACATTCAACAACCAAATAGCAATATGGCAACACCTGAACCTAGTAGTCCTACAAAAGGAAAGTCTGAACATCCTAACCCAGAAGAAGCAGAAGAACTATAACTTTATAAAGATGTTAGAGACCCATAAAGAGAAAATAAAAAAATTCCCTTAAATAAATGGAGGAAAAGACAAACAAAAAATTATAAGAAATCAATAAATTTCTTAAAGGAAAAAAAACAGGTGAGGCAAAGAGTTCAAGACTTGAAAATTGAAATAGAGTAAAAAAAGAAAACACAAACCAAGAAAATTCTGGAAATGGAAAATCTGATAAATGAACAGGAACTACAAATGCAAGCATAAACAACAGATTACAAGGGATGGAAGAGAGAATCTCGGGAATTGACGATACAGTAGAGGAAATAGATTCATCTGTTAAAGAAAATGTTAAATCCAACAAATCAGTAACACAAACATCCAGGAACACTATGGGACACTATGAAAAGACCAAACCTAAGAATAATAGACATAGAAGGAGAAGAACTCCATCTCAAAGGCACAGAAAATATATTCAACAAAATCATAAAAGAAAACTTTCTCGAGCTAAAAAAGGATATCCCTATAAAAGTAAAAGAAGCAGAGTACCAAATAGACTGGATGCCCTCCTCCTCCCCAAAAGTTTCCTCACCATACAATAATCAAAATACTAAACAACAGAATACAGAAAAAACATTAAGACCTGCAAAGGAAAAAGGGCGAGTAACATATAGAGACAGACCTATTAGAATTACACGCAACTTCTCAGTGGAAACCCTGAAAGCCAGAAGGTCCTAGACAGATGTGCTGCAGACACTAAGAGACCATGGATGCAAGCCCAGACTCCTATACCCAGCAAAGTTTTCAATCACCATCAATGGAGAAAACAAGATATTCCATGACAAAACCAAATTTACATATAAGTATCCACAAATCCAGTCTTATAGAAAGAACTAGAAGGAAAACCCCAACTCAAGGATGCTAGCTGCACCTGCAAAGACACAGGTAACAAATAAGCTCACACCAGCAAACCTCAAAGAAGGGAAACACACAAACACTGCCACTGAAAAATAACAGGAATTAACAATCTTTTCCGATTTGTATCCCCTTGATCTCCTTTTGGTGTCTTATTGCTCTAGGTAGGGCCTCAAGAACTATATTGGATAGATATGGAGAGAGTGGACAACCTTGTGTTGTTCCCGATTTCAGTGGAATTGCTGGAAGTTTCCTCTCCATTTAGTTTGATGTTGGCTGTTGGCTTGCTGTATATTGCCTTTATTATGTTTAAGTATGTTCCTTGTATCCCTGCTCTCTCCAAGACCTTCATCATGAGGGGATGTTGTATTTTGTCAAAAGCTATTTTGGCATCTAATGAGATGATCATGTGTTTTTTATTTTTCAGTTTGTTTATAAATAAGAGAACTAACAGATGTCACGACTCAAATGGACTTAACATACATCTATAGAACATTTCACCCAAACACAAAAGAATATACCTTTTCTCAGCACCTCATGGAATCTTCTCTAAAATTGACCACATACTCAGTAACGAAGCAAACCTGAAGAGGTACAAAACAATTACAATACCCCCCTGTATTTTATCGGCTCACCATGGCTTAAAGGTAGAATTCAACAACAACACTAACTACAGAAATCCTGCAAACTCATGAGATCTGGTCATTTCTATCCACGTTTTGCTTGAGTAATATTCTATCATATAGAAACAGCACATTTTGCTAAGCTACTTATAACATGATGAGCATTTGGGCTTTGGGGTGAGCAGGTATTGGTGTGGGGACATGGAGAAATTAGAGGTAAAAGAGGAAAGGTTGGAAATAATGTAAATGCAATATTTTATATGAAATTATTAAAAAACCTTTCAGTAAAAATCTAGTCATTTATAACAAAATTATAAGTAATGAGTCCCTGCAGCTTAAACATAACTCAGTGATATCTCTCCCCTATTGTGAGACAGGTTCTTGCTTTGCAGCTCAGACTGGCCTTGAACTCAAGAGGTTCCTGCCTTAATCTTTTGAGTGGATGGGATTAAATGCATACCACTATGCCTGATTTTCTACTGAATGCCAAACATCCTTGCCCCATGATGATTTATGAGGACTCTCTTGAAACCAGTGTGAGTATTATTTTATCAGTATTTGGCCAGTTTCTAATTAATACACTGTATTTGTTGCAAAGCAGGCCACATCTTTTGACAACAATAATGCTAATGTTGAATGAGAAAGATGAAAGGAAGTAGGACAATAAAAATGTACTTTAAAACTCTCTGTGGTGGGAGAAGACATCACATTTCCATAGAAAGGAAGCATGTGTTTATAGAGTAGGGTTTTTATTCTTTCTTGGTACCTATTAACCCTCAAATCAATAGGAGACGCTGGGCTCTTGCAGTTCAGGTTCCTTTTAGTTCTCACACGGTGTGTGTCCCTGTGCGGAGAAGGATGAGCCTTAGCTTGAACTCGGGGACATTTCTCTTTGACTTTCTTATTTTCTGATCATTTTCCTTCACCCATTTCAGAATGACATTTATACTCTTAGAGGGCTTAACAGGCTCAATATGCACATTAATTCTCTTGGCAGGAATCTGGCCTTTGCTTGCTCACAGCAAACCAACAGCATTCTCAGTGGCAGTGTAGACGCTACCCTGATGCCCTTCCAGGTCTGCGTGGCTAACCTTCATAGGATATGTCTGTCTAAGCATTGCCCATTTCCTGATATATGTCAACAATAGTATCCTTCTCACAAATTCGCAGTGTGGCCAGAGGAGCAGCTGCTCAGTTTAAAAGGCCCGGAGAATTTAGAGGGCCCGCCTTGCTTCATTTCCTTTATGTTGGTCATTTCACTGGAAGATGGTGCCTCCAGCATAAACACTGATTCCCTTTCTTAAATATCACAAAACTTATTACTTTTAGGATGTGTTCTCACCACGTATGTGTTAGTTTTTTAAATATATATCTAGGAATTAAATAACTAATACAGTAAGTACATTTAACTCTATGGAACTGAGGGATTGTCTCCCACTTTCTTTCAGATTTATGACCTCTTCTTTAATTATTATTATTCACACACACACACACACACACACACACACATGTATATCCAGCCCCATTTAGTGTTGTTCATATGTATATATGTCTAGAGATGATCACTTAGGATAGAATAACTTATCAGGGACTTACATCTGGAGGAAACTGATTGTCCCTCTCTAGGAAACTACTGGTTACTCATAGCCCTTTACCTAAGGGTGGAAGCTTCTGAAATTCCCCTATCCATTTTGCATTGTCTTTGTGGTGATACGTAGATTAATAGAAATGGGTTAATTTAAGATTTAAGAACTAGCTAGAAATATGCCTGAGCCATTGGCCAAACAGTGTTGTAATTAATATAGTTTCTGTGTGATTGTTCAGGTCAGGACAGCTGGGAAAGAAAGTGCAGTCTCCATCTACAAAATGGCACTCCACATTGGGGCCATGTAGCTGATGAAGGCTTAAGCAGCTTCTTTATTTACCAATGGTAATAAAACAAATTCACAGCATATAGAGGGGCATCCCACATCAATGTTTAATGAGAATTTTGGTGCCTGTTGGGAATGATAAGAACTCTGTGTATTTCCCTAGCCAGTGAATATTAAAGAATCTTCCAGGGACCATGCTCAGGCATGGCATACTTAAACTCTCTACAGTCAATTTTAGACTTATTGTGAGCATGTGACAGACTCTCACTGTGGAAAACCCTTTAAACAAATGATAACATCAAAGCCACTTCAGCATGAAACTGTTTTCTAATCCTCAACTCCTACCACAAGCACCTAGTGTTTCTGGTTTGCTTTACACAGCCTTGGTCTTGGGTTAAAGCAACTTAAAAAGATGACCTGTTTGATAGATATATGGTTTAACAGTAAATCCTGCTTTAAAATGTAATACCTCTTGAGAGTTAGAAATCCAACATGGTTAATGATTAAAATCTAATGCAAAACACCCAAATACATTAAGTAATAAAATGAATAAGTCTTTCTTTAAAAAAAAAGATTAAAATCTAATCTGTAGTCTCATATGCCTTTAGTACCAGCACTCAGTAGGTAGAGGCTGCTGGATCTTTGAGTCTACAGACTGAGTTCTTGGATAGTCACTACACAGAAAATCATGTCTGAAAAATAAAACAAACAAAAACCCAACCACAAAACCAAGAAGATTAAAATCTAACATTTTAACATTATTTGAATTTTTAAAATTTAAAAATAGTTATGTAATTAGAGGATTAAACATAATTAAAGTGTGAAAAGCCTTTTTCGGATATTGAGAGTACTTAGTCTTCCATTCTTCTTTTTCCAATCCCAGGTAATAAAACCCAAAAATATTCTAGAAATTTTTTCTTTTCCATGATTTTATATTAAAAAAAATCACTGTTCCAGACTGTATAAAACACCTGCCATACCTTGATATTATTTGTGAATTTTGGAAATTCCATCTAGCCTCCATTCATGGACTATCCATCCAATGTGGTTCTGTGAGTGGAAACTCCAGGCACTGATTCACTGGAATGCAATTTCTACCTTTGCAGGTACATTTGTAACTGGATATTTATAAATTACACAAGTATATTTGAGTGATTATTCTCAATGTTCTCGCAATACTTTCAAAATTATTTGCCTACATGTCTCTTATAGTACTGAGCCCAATGACAACTTAAAGGAAATTCTTTTTCTCTTTGTTTGTTTGTTTGTATTGTTTTTTGACACATGGTTTCTCTATATAAGAGTTCTAACTTTCCTGGAACTCACCTTGTAGACCAGAATAGCCTCAAACTCACAGAGATTTGCCTGCCATGCCCAATGGAAATTCTTTACAAATATCCTCCTCTTAAAAGATCTGTGTTTCAAAGAAAGTAGTCATCTTAATTTAAATATAATTACTGGATATATCTATAGAATATATGTTTGGATTAGCTCATCTACAAATAAAAATTAATGTGATTATACATGATTAATATTTAAACTGATAGGAGAGAAGGCTAATAACCAGTCTCTCTTGGAGATGGAAAAGACACAGTATTAGTTCTGGTTCTCTAATATAAAAGAACTGATAGAATGATTGTATATGCATATACACATACCTCTATGTCCTAGATGCTGGAATATATGCATGTATATATATACATGATTTATATATTCTACATATATGCACACATACTAAACACAGACACACATACACACGATTTATTAGAATGGCTTAAAAATTGTGGTCTAAGTACACCAGCAATGGCTATTTCCTGATGGAAGGCCAAGGATCTGTTGAGTTGTTTAGTCCACAAGATGGACATCTCAGCAGTCCCAATCTGGTGCTGGAGTCCCAAGGAAGTCCTTGATAGCTGCTAGTTTTCAGTTTACATAGGAATCCTGAAGAGTAGGCTCTAATACCTGTGAATGACTGAGTGCCTTGGTAAAAGAATAAATGAATTTGCTAGTGACAGTGAGAATAAGCTGTCAAAATGCTGTCTTTCTTCCATGTCCTTTAATGTGGGCTTCCAGAAGGTATCTTCTGACCACAAATGATCTGGATTTAGGGTGAGTCTTTCTCTTTAAATACTCCAACCAAGTAAAATCCCTCATACATGTGCCCAGCTACCTGAGTTTTAGTTAATTCCAGCCATATTCAAAATGACAGCAAATATTAGTCAACATAGACACTAACATGTAAGTAGTGGAGAGAGGAAAGGCAGCCAGACTCCAAGTGGAAAAAGAGGTGTTGAAATGAAGGCAGAACAGCAGAAATGTGAAATCTCCAGTAGTCTCAGAAAAGGAAATAGAAAAATATTCAAAAATTCAAATGGAAGTACATAGACAGTACAATACCCACAGTTGCCATTAGATTTTTGAAAAAATTGCACTGTTGATGAAATCTTCCTGAATTCCTCAGAGCATTTGCTCTGAGAGATAGATTCCAAACATGGCGACAAAGTGAGGAAGTATGGAGAAGGCACAGAAAGTCGATATGGAGAAATGGATGCTGGGGGTTATTTGTTCTTTTCCTTAGGAAGTAAGAGGTTTGACTGCATCTGTGAAATTTAAGATAGAAAAGGGGATATAAATAAGTAATATTCAGAGAAGTACATTTTTGAAAAGTATAGGTAAAGAAGGGATTGTCATAAGATTTGAAAAGAGGCAGATCTCTGTCTCCAACCCTGAGAAAAATCTTTGAAAATGGTTGAATCTTCCTAAAATGTGTTGAGAAGAATGGCAATGGGAGTTTCTATGTGAGCATCTCCAAGAAGGGAGATTATCTGCTGGGAATGCCAAATCTAGAGCAATATATAATCTTTGTAAGAAAGAGCATAAGAGAGAAGTAGATCCCAGTGCACACAGCCAACCTGAAAACATGGCTAATATTACTTTAGGATGTCAGTCACCAACTTAGGGGTATTTCTTTCTAAAAACATTAAGGCAACTACAATGATGACAGTCAGGAATGCAGAAAAGGGAACAGATGCTAAACCTGTAAAAATCTGAAGATATTCTGAATTTCCAGATGGTCATTGGATTCTTTTTTTGACCCACACATTTTTAATGTATTAGAACTAGCCTTATTAAACATAAGAATAATAAATTTTAGACTATTAAACCCTGTGTATTAGTTATTTTTCTATTGCTGTAATAAAACATTATGATTGAGACAACTTTAAAAGGAGTTTATTTGGGGCTCTCAGTTTCAGAAGGTTAGAACCCATGGCTATCACGGCGAGGAGCATGGAAGCAGGCAGGAGCTCTAAGTCTAAGCTCACATCTTAAGAAACAATTATAAGGCGGAAAGAAAACCACTGGGAAAAGTGTGAGTCCTTTGACACCTCAAAGCCAATCCCCAGTGACACACTATCTTTTGACCAGGCCACACCTCTTAATTCTTTCCAAAGTCTTCCACAGAGGACCAAGCTCAAACCTAAGAGTCTATGGGATCATTCTCATTCGAACTACCATACCTTGATACTGAAAAGAGTCCCAATTCTTGATTTGCTTCAGCTTACCTGACTTAATGTAAAGACTTTAGCTACTATAGAAGTTGTCAAACCTCAAAGATTTGCCCAAGGCCAATGGTGACTAGGAAGTGCAGGATGCTAAGAAAGGGAGTGCCACCAGAGAACAGCATGAGCACATATAACCGACACATGGGTTTTGGGTGCTTTATACAACTCTGAATTAGGGGAGAGAAACCTGAGATTCCAAAGGGGAGTTCTAGCAGTACCTCACTCTGTGACCTCAACTGGATGTCTAATCCATAAGAATGAAAATTTTTGAGAAATTTATCTAGTATAATTTGGCTGGGGGTTCCAGAAGGGGAAATGGCATCAGGTACCATGCATTACATCAAGGGTGCTCAGAAGAGCAACAAAACAGAAAAGTATTGATAAATTCAGATCACTTAGGGAGAAACTATGTTTGCAATGGTTATCATTTAAACTTAATTATATAATTGAAATCCACACATAATCCAAAGTATAGCTCACTTCCTGATCCGTTAATCTACCAGGGTTTTGCCATGGTTTAGCTTCAGCTTTTCACTGTCACCTTCCGTGTCTGCAGAACAGGGAGAGGAGTAGGACAACCTAAAAACATGAACAACCCCACTTACCTCGCCGTTCTCTATACTTCGCAAGTGGGTTTGCCTACCAGGATCTCACATCAGCGTAGTCATCAGTGTCAAAGGATGGTGCAAACCTTTAGGCTAGGTCTAAAGAGAGGTCGTTAGGTCATTGGGGATAAGTCCTTGGAAGTGATTAGCCTAACTCTTGTGAGACCCGGTCCTACTATGGCTTTCCGTCTGGCTGAATGCCCTCTCCTTGTGCACTCACTGCTATTATGATGCCATATGTGTGATCCTCAGCAAAGATGTAACCAATTGAGTTCTCTAAAAGTATGTGCTAAATAAACATGAATATCTAAGTTTAGGTGTTTTGTTATAGTAACAGGTAAGAGACGCATATAGCTGTTTAATGTTGATATTCAGAAACAGTGCAGAATCAAACATTTGACAGCTTTGAAATTCCTTGGAAGCTGGGTTATACTGAATAACCAAAGCTTGAAAATTATAGCACTTGGTTCATAGCAGTTAGTATGAGTGTTGCTCCCTCCCACACATACTTTATTTCCTTGTGAAAGAAGATATGTTGACAGAAATGAAAAAAAAATGCAACCAAACTGTAATATTTTATTACATTCTTCTATGCAAATGGCATAGCATATAATGGGTGTTTGGCATACATGCATTCAGAACATATTGCAGGTAAATCTTTCATGTGACAAAAATGAAGAAATTAAAGCCAAATCATACATTTTTCTTTCTAAATGTACCTTGATTGCTGTTAAGCATACTGAAAAGGTCCACAGGTCACTGGACTATGAAAAGATGTCAAAGGAACTCTAAGAGAGAAGTGACTCCCACCAAAAGAGCTAGAAAAGGTCTGGAGAGTTGCTCAATTCTATTCAAAATGAGCCTCAGAAAAGTTATAATTTTATAGACTGTCTCTAGAGGCTGATCTCTTAGAAGCTTGGCCTTCAGTTGTTGATATTATTGACAAAGGTAGAAATAGAAGAGGACCTAGTTGGAGGAAATGTGTCAGCGAGTGTGATCCGCATCTTCTCTGTCTCTGTTGCTTGACTGCCCAGGGTGAGCAGCCTGTGTCACGCCTGTCCCACCGCCAATGATTTGTCTGGTTACAGTCACATAAGACGCAGAGCCAAGTAACCACTAGCTGAAACCTCTGGATTCACGAGCCAAACTGCAGGTTTCTAAAGTTTGTTTGTTTGTTTTTAAATAGTCCATGCTATCACAATGATGGAATTCTGACTATTATGCCATATTCTATCTGATAGACAAAGTTAGGGTACTATAGACAGAGAACACATTAATAAGAAAAGGATAAAATAAGATGGCATACTATGCCCATTTGTGGAAGAAGTTTTTACATAAGTCTTAATAAAAGCCTTAAGTAGGATTGACCAAAATTTCTCTAAATATTTCAAATAGCTTCTGAGTTATAAACTAAAATTAGTTTTCTTCTCATGGCTTTCTCCTCAATAATCCCTGCACTAAAGGCAAATAGAGCCCCATAGCGTGTGTGCTGAGACTTGCTCTTTCATCCCAGGCAGAGGGAAGGACACATCTGCTTGTGATAAATGCTGACTATAGATTCCAATCTTGGCCTCATCTTCTTGGAGCCCACTAAATCTCAGTATCTTGGATGAATGAATGAATGAATTATTGGAAAAGAGATGATCAGAACATTTCTTTTGGTAGGTATGCAGGGAGCAATAAGGGGACTTCATTAAAGATGTATTTTAACAGCTCTGCACTGTGTTCCTCATTGTGAAAGTTCCTTAAGATCTGTTTAGGATATTTGTAGATCTGTCATTGGAAAACAGAAGCTGCATGAATCATGAAACACAGAGGGTTGAAGATAGAGGCAGAATAGTCAATACTCTAGTTTTAAGGTATCAGGTACCCATATTAAGGTTAAATATTTTCCATCTTCTCTTTAGTTCAATATACTACCCATGAGATAGGACATATATTTGTGGAAGCAAATAAAATGCAGAATATAATATGGATAAAAGCTTTGTAAAGATTTCAAGGCTATTCGATTTGAAAGAAGCAGAATAATGAGAATTAAAGTTACTGGTTCAGTTCAATCATATAAAGCACTTATGTCCATATAATTTGGACTCTCCAATCACTGAGGTATGAATAATTCAAAGTAGTCAGTATAGAGATATGCTTAAGGATGGATTCATTATATTATGAAGTCTTAAATTGTCCATTATAATTTTAAATCTGAGTGATACTCCACAAATTAAGCAAAAGCAAGTGGTTCTAGAGACTGACAAAAACATGGACAGTTGACCAGTTAACTTTACAACTCAAATCAAGAAAATAAGCAATTTTATCTTTTTCATATGAATTTAAAGGACATATCAATTCAGTGACTCTGTCGCGAACAAGATGTGCAGTCTGTTTATCATGGTCAACTCCTATCCTTTTGTCCAGAGCTTAATTCCCTGGCACATGGCATCAGGTCTTGTGGAGAGTGGTGCAGTACAACAGACCGAGATGGCGTCTGGGTGTCTGTCACAGTTAATATTCTTCTTTCTCCATCCAGGGGTAACGAATTTCTCAAACCTAATGTTCCTCTTATCCATCGATTATTGTCCATTTGAATGAATATTTCTTCAAACTCTTATGGTCCAGGGACTTCAAGGGGTACAGAAGAATGTAATGACAAAACCAGAGAAGTATGCCCACCCACAAGGCCTTTATATTCCAATGAGAAAGGGGACCATCAGCGTGTGACTAAAAGAAGTCCCCTGGCAGTGATAAGAATGGTACATAGAGGAAGAAGCTGATCTCTAAAATGTGTTTTCATATAAAGTATGCAAGGTCAATTATATTTGTCAGTCTTACCGTGTGCACCTCAATGCAGACAAAAGAACCATTCATGAATTCTTCCTAGCACCTCTTTTCCTTTGTAGTAGAAGTCATATCACCCTGAGAATTCTTCCGTGTTTGGAAACAGTCTAATCTGGGTGTCGAGATCAATCACACAGTCACATGAAACACCAACGTTCTTGTACAATGTCCAAACTTTTAGTGAATTCACTTGGCCGGCTGTCAGCAGCCAACACTGGATATCAAGCTTTTGGCAGGAGCAAGCATGAAGTCATCTCTCCCACCTTCACTTGACCTCAGCCAGGGACTGTGGAACTCATCTGTAGTGTTTCATAATACATCAAGGCACACCAATCCCATGCCAACCCTGTTTTTCTCTTTGCAGAGCTTAACCAATAAAGCAAGCAAAACTTAGTTCTGGAAAGCATTGTTTTCAAATCATTCCCAAACTTATTATGTTTACGAACAAGATTTTTTTTTAATTTGAAGAAGAAAAAAAGCAGCAGCCAATGCCTGTTCAAGAAATCCAACATTAAATATTTTAAGCCATTTCATCTAGGCCAGTCGTTCTTTTCAGTTTTTATATGGTAGTCTTATCAGAGGCAAGGTCAAAATTATACAGAATGAAATAAAAATAAATATTAGTTGTTTATATAGTATTCTGGTATGCTAAAGAATGGAATATACTGATAAGAAACTTGCAGCATTTCAGGCAGGGTTAGTAAAATGCACCTGAAATAGCACATCTAACTTACAGATCTGAAGACTTGATAATTGAATACTCTATCATCATATGTCATCAGAAGCGTAAAATCCAAGGATAAGCTTGGAAATATTAGCACTGACACTAAACTTGAAGGTTGAGAGGAATTTAAACTACAGAAAAAACTAAATAAAAAAAGCGAAACTACAAAGAAATTTACCCTAACAATTGAAGCTGTATCTGTAATGTCTTCGTCTTGGAAATAATTGAAGATTAAGTCATATTTACTGAGATACTGCCTTCCTGGACAGGTCATTTTGCTAGACTTGGCTGGTGAAACCCAATATATTGGTCAAATATTAAATGTTTCATGTACTAAATGCCTTGGAGGGCTGTGCAAAGGGTTTCAGAAGTGGTAGTAGAGATCATCGACTGATTCACAAAGTCCAGTAGATTTTCACTAGAACAATACACCTTGCCACAGAGACAGGGAGGCATGAGTGCTTGAGGCTAGGAGGAAGTACTTTCTTCCTTTTCTCTGTGTGCGTGCATGCGTGCGTGTGTGCATATGTGTGTGTGTGTGTGTGTGTGTGTGTGTGTGTGTGTGCGCGCGCGCGCAACCATGCATGTGGGTGTGTGCATGTGAGTGTGTCAGCATTCTGAACATTGCCTCTCTCGGTGATTACCAAGTTTTGTTTCATCCATTAAACCTGGGGTAAAGAAAAAACCTGCAAATTCTGTCAAAAGTAGTGATGTATTACTGCTGAGAAATACAAATTGCTACAAGTTTGGGAGCCAACAAAGTAATGTCTAACTATGAAATGGTCTTACAGCATCATTTGTTTGCCCTTTACATGAGCTGCGCTCTACATGCATGAGGAAGATCCAAGCATGAGGTCATTGATGATGTGGTGAGATGCTTCTGCTTAACTCTCTGGTTTCCAGGAATTCAGTCAGATCCAGCATGATCATAGACCCACTTAGGATACCCACAAATACTAAACAATTTTACACATAGCCTTTATAACGATGAACACTTAATACATGGGGAACGATGTGAAAATCTAACTGAGAATTCTGATAGACTAGCACTCCCAAATATAGCAGCATCTTATCAGCCAGAGTGACTGAACTTATCTAGGTTTATGATGTCTGGTTGCCCTCCATGAAGTTAAGAATGTTATAGAACATGTCATGACATCTGTCTTGAATGAGCTGTTCATAATATGTTTTTATATGTAATAGTGACAAGAACACTTTAGATGAGAAGTTGTTTATGAGAAGGGTAAGAATTTTCTGTGACTTTGTATGGAAGCATTTGGCACATGTAAAACAATTAGTTCAAAAATACTTTGGAGGCCTTCTTTTCCTTAAGTCTAAATGGTTCTATGTCATTGAAGACATGTATGAGTAAAGAGGAGAATTCATATCCAATGTAATATTTAAACAATATGTCCATTGTTTTAACAAAAGATAGCCAAACATGTGTAAGAAACAAAATGTAGTCACCATGTTTGTAGTTCTTATCTCAAAAGCTTTGTACTTCTAGCAAAGTATGAGATATCGTGAAAATTCATAGGGAATATTGAACAGGAGCTGATAAGGATACACAGGGAGACCACATGGATGGAGATGGCAGGGAGTGAGTGGATGTTCATGTAAGGATGCTGCCATGGCCTTTTATAAGGTATCCCCTGTCCCTTCATCCATATTTTCTCTTCATGTTTAAGAGTGCCAGATAAAATATGAAATGCCTATCTAAATTCACATTTCTGATTAAACAATGAATATTTTGTTCATTGATTTTCATTGAAAATATTTATTCGTTGGAAAATCTTATTTATCTGAAATTCAGATTTAACTGGGTATCCTGTTTTTTCATTTGCTACATCTGCCAACCCTGCCAATCCAGCCCAATCCACCCCTTAATTTAAAAGCACTGAAAAGAATCGTAATTAATAGCAGTGTCCCAGGAAAACAAAACCAAATGAATCAGGTTGGCATTGATGCCCTTGGCTAGTAAGAGACTCAGTTTCATTGATATCATTCCTGTTTTGTCATGTGTCTTTCTGCCTACTCCACATATTCCCACACTACCTCACTGCCAGAGCAGTGAATGCTCTTTCTTTAACTTAATGGTTTACAGACTGGATTAATTAATTAATTAATTTAGATAAGTGCCACAAGTAAGGACCTCCACCTTTCCCCAAGAAGGCACATTCCCTTCAATGAAAAAAACAAGACTGACCTTTCAGGTTGTTGTTTTTTTTTTCATTCTAGTTTTTCAGAAAAGTATTAGACAAGCATTCCTGTTAAACTCACCCTCTTGGTTTGGCTCACCAAGTTTTACAAATGAGTACTTTTTGTATTAAGTAGAATCATGAGATAAAAGTGAAAACAATGCTGTGATTGCTGCTTTCACACATTTCTGGTTCAAAAAAATGATTTGAAATATGCATTGCCTTGGGCAGACTTAATGCAATGTCTACAAAGAAAAGAGAAGGATTGAGCCGTCCGTATTGTTGTGTAAGGCTGGAACTCTTACACCAACAAACCCAGGGTTGATTGATGACAGTCATGGAAATGTGTCAAGTTTAACAGCTTTCAAACACTATTTTACAAATTGCACATATTTTCTTTCACATGTAAAGATTTAAATTGGCAATAAATTATGTCTGTTTTCATCTGAGTGAATTATATAAATAACTTCTATGGGATACAAAATTTCTCACTAACAAATCAAGTGTTGCAACACATTTCATTTTTTTTTCTACATAGATCATATTTAGAACATAGAATTCACCTAGAATGCAAACTGTAAAGCAGCTGTCAAAACTGAGCACATACTAGGAAATTGAGAAGCATTTCACTGTAGTTTGGAATCAAAGCCTTCCAAGTCAGAAGACAAAATACCACACATCTGCTATTAAAACAAGAAAATATGCCAATGATTAATATCTCCTCCAACGACATAGCCCAGGTTGGTTGGTCTAGAAGAATTCCTGGAACTCCTTAGTCATCCACCCCATTTTAGGGATTATAGCTGTGGACCACTATGCCTAGTTCAAACAAAATTTCTACAATATATTGCAAGTGAAAATAGTCAACTTAGACTACTATCATATGTAAATACGTGCATAATTATTATGGCTCAGAATTTATCCTGCATAGTCAAAGCTCAAATCAATTCCAGTTAACTTTTAGTGATCATTTAGTTGACTTGAATATATTCTTATTTGTGAGGGTAATCCAAATATGCCAGAAACTACTTTTATTTTTTACATACTGTTAACAAATACCCGTGTTTCTCATTACAGTTCAACTTAAATTTAGATATGATTTCACTTCACTTCTAACTGTAAAATTACATATTTGCTTTATAATGTGTTACAGGCTTTTACTTGAACACTATGAATCCTAAAAACATAAATTGGCATACAATATTTATTGCCTATGTTAAACTTTTTATCATCTTTTAAAAATTGATTTCAGATTCTCTTCGTGGAAACTTGTAGTATGTTTTAGTGAAAATGATCAATGAAGATATCTCAAAAAGTTGCACACATCTGAAATTATTTATGTGTCAGATCCAGGCGAGATTAGAACATGTAAAAGGTAGCTCAAAGGACAGAGGGAAAGAAGGAAGATTTCATTCTAGTTAGGGAGAGTTTTACAACCTCACAATAAAAGTTGAGGTTTAAAAAAGCTTGGTTAGGGATTTTTTTAAATTTGAATTATCCCTTCTATGTCTTAAAACAAAACAAAACAACCAGGAATTTCAAAGAATGAAGGAAAGCTGAAGAACAATTTATAAAAACTCAGAGATAAATATTTGTCTAAAATAAGAAAGAAGGCTGTAACTAATATAAGAAAAATTATATACAATAAGCACAATAATAATATACAATATATTCAGGCAATAAATACATCAACCTTACCTAATCCATTTGGATTTGTCAAATACAGAAAAAATATTCCATCTCTATCCTATTTTGGTGCGTCCAAAGTCTTGGACCAGATTTACTTTCTATCATAACTTGCTTTATGCATCTGGTAAACAAGGAAAACTATAACTATCTGGTCTTCAACTCCCTTAGGGACCCAAGAAGGAAATAATATTAACTGAGTAAGCTCTAAGTGTAATCAAGCAAATCCCAAAAATAATTGTGAGAAATGACAGTAATAGTTGGCTGCCTGGACAGTCACCCAAAAGTTCTCAGAAACTTTGGGTCATCATCTTTGACCTACAGGCCTAGCATATCCAACAGACTTTTCCTTGAAGCAGGATATTCTGAACGGCTGTCCCTCCTTGTCTTGAAAATGTTTGTAAGTCACTTTCTTTTGTGTCCTGCTGGTCCAATTAGGACAACATACTATCAGCAGTTGAGGCAGGGGTATTTTCCTGCCCAGTGGCTTACTATTAAGTATATTGGTATTGTCAGGAGGATATGTGTTTCATTGTTATAAAAAGAGCCTGTTTCTAAAACATCTTAAGTACTATATTCTATAGACCTCTGAAATGTTTAAAGATGATCTACCTAAAAAATATATATTTGGTTGACTTTGAAAACATACCTAGTGTGACTACAAGTTCAATTGCAATAGGTGACTAATTACTAACCTGCATTTCCTTATTATCATAACCAGTTGATAATAACAGTTTTTAAAGACTAGAAATTTGCATTACATTGTTAAATGAGTTATATAGTCACAATCCCTTGAACAAGAGTAGAAATGCATGTGCAGTATGTTCTAAAAAATTAATCTCAATATACAAAATTTGTACACAATGTACAAATTTCCAACATTTAAAACTAATAGCTGCTTTTAAAAAGTAGATTCAATGACCTACCCTTTTACCCTATCATATCTATATCCCCCATTTTTCTTTTCAAAACAAGAAACTTGAATGTAATTCCTTTTGTTTAGCCTTTTTCTTGATCATTATCCATAACAACTTGTAACTAACACACTAGACAAAGACAAACATCCATAATCCATTTTATGGAGAATATGAGCATAGTTTTCTAAGCTACTTCCTGTTGAGTGGGGTAATGATAATCCAGTTAAGTCCTGCCTGCAGCATTCTGTGTGGCTTGATCATCTCAGCTAGAAGTCTTGAAGCTGTTCTGGATGTAGAATGCAAAGGAAACTACAACAGAGGTGCTCTGAAATGTTGGATCATCTGGGCCATCCACTCCTATCAGAGATTTTCAGGGGGTCTTCCTTGATCACACATTATTTTTCTTAACCCGGTATGAATCCACAGACTCTCACTTCCTATGGAAACAAAAGCAAAACGTCTTCTCCAATGTAAAATATCTTTTGACTAAAATGTGAAATCAAGGAATTTTCAAACTATATAGGTTGGATTAATTCAGCAGTTTTATAATCAAATGTCCTTTAACATCTGTTGCTCCTCCTTTAACAGTCAAACAATTCAAAGACAACACAATAACCTACAGTATTCAGATTTTCTGTGTATTTTCCATCTTTTTGTAATTATTTTTCCATTCAAAAATTGACACTTTCTCCCCTTCTCCCATTCCCCTCCCACTCCCCCACGAACCCTCCTTCCTCCCCTTCCATCCTTAAGAGAGGGCAGGGCACCCTGCCCTGTGGGAACTTAAAGGCCCTCCCCCTCCATCCCAACCAAGGAAGGTGTGCATCCAAGTAAACTAGGGTCCCAAAAAGACATTACATGCAGAAGAGAGAGGTCCCTGTGCCACTATCGATGACTTCTCAGTCCGTCCCCATTGGCAGCCACATTTAGAGAGTCCAGTTTGATCACATGCTTGTTCAGTCCCTGTCAAGCTGGATTTGGTGAGCTCCCACTAGTTCAGGCACACTGTCTCAGTGGGTGGACCAACCCCTCACGGTCCTGACTTGCTTGCTCATCTTCTCCCTCCTTCTGCTCTTCAACTGGACCTTGGGAGTTTAGTCCATTGCTCTGATGTGGATGTGGGTCTCTGTGTCTATCTCCATCCATTGGATGAAATTTCGATGGGGATAATCAAGATATTCATCACTGTGACTATGGGACAAGGCCAGTTCAGGCAGCCTCTCCTCTGCCGCCCAAGGACCTAGCAGAGGACATCCCTGTGGACACCTGGGATCTTCTCTAGAGCCAAGTCTCCTGCCAACCCTAAATGGCTCCCTTAATGTAGATATCTTCTTCCCTGATCCAACTCTGCCCTTCTTCCATTTCCACCCTCCCACTCCCCCAACCTCTCCCCAGTCCTTCCCTTCTTCCTTCTCCTCCCCCCTCTCCCCCTCCCCCAACAACACCCCCACACTTACCCCCACCCCCATGCTCCCAACTTTTGCCTGGCTATCTTGTTTGCTTCCAATTTCCATGAGGATCTATATACGTTTATATTTGGGTTCACCTTGCTATTTGGCTTCTCTAGGCTTGTGAACTATAGGCATAATGTCTTTTGTTTATGGCTAGAGTCCACTAATGAGTAAGTACATACCATGTTCATCTTTTTGGGTCTGGGTTATCTCACTAAGGATAGTGTTTTCTCTTTCCATCCATTTGCATGCAAAAGTCAAGATGTCATTGTTTTTTACGGCAGAGTAGTACTCTAATGTGTATATATTCCACACTTTCTTGATCCATTCTTCCATGGAGGGGCACCTAGGTTGTTTCCAGGTTCTGGCTATTACAAATAATGCTGCTATGAACATAGTTGAACAAATGCTTTTGTAGTAAGATTGGGCATCTCTTGGGAAGAAACCGCCACACTGATTTCCAAAGTGGTTGCACAAGTTTGCATTCCCACCAGCAATGGATGAGAGTTTCCCTTACTCCACATCCTCTCCAGCATAGGCAATCGTTGGTGTTTTTGATTTTAGCCATTCTGATAGGTATAAGATGGTATCTCAAAGTTGTTTTGATTTGCATTTCCTTGATCGCTAAGGAAGTTGAACATGACCTTAAGTATCTTTTGGCCATTTGAACTTCTGTTGAGAATTCTCTGTTCAAATTATTACCCCATTTTTAAATTGGGTTATTTAGAATTTTAATGTCTAGTTTCTTGAATTATTTATATATTTTGGAGATCAGACCTTTGTCTGATGTGGGGTTGGTTAAGATCTTCTCCCATTCAGTAGGATGCCTTTTTGTCTTAATGACTGTGTCCTTTGCTTTACAGAAGCTTCTTAGTTTCAGGAGGTCCTATTTGTTCATTGTTGCTCTTATCATCTGTGACACTGATGTTATACATAGGAAGTGGTCTCCTGTGCTCATGTATTGCAGGCTACTTCCAATTTCTCTTCTATCAGGTTCAGTGTGGTCAGATTTATATTGAGGTCTTTAATACATTTGGACTTGATTTTTGTGCATGGTGATAGATAGGGATCTATTTTCATTCTCCTACAGGTTGACATCCAGTTATGCCAGCACCATTTGTTAAAAATGCTTTCTTCCATTGTATAATTTCAGCTTCTTTGTCCAATATGAGGTGTTCATAGGTTTGAGGATTAATATCTAGATCTTCAATTCGATTCCATTGGTCAACGTCTCTGTTTTTATGCCAAGACCAAGGTGTTTTCATTACTGTAGCTCTGTAATAGACTTTGAAGTCCGGGATGGTAATGCCTCCGGAAGTCCCTTTATTGTATAGGATTGTTTTGGCTATCCTGGGCTTTTCGTTTTTCCATATAATCTTAGTTATTGTTCTCGCAAGGCAATGAAGAATTTTGTTGGGATTTTGATGGGGATTGCATTGAATCTAAAGATTGCCTTTGGTAGAATTGCCATTTTTACTATATTGATCCTACCAATCCAGGAGCATGGGAGATCCTTCCATTTTCTGATATCCTCTTCAATTTCCTTTTTCAAGGTCTTAAAGTTCTTGTCAAATAGATCTTTCACTTCCTTGGTTAGTGTTATCCCAAGATACTTTATCATAAAGGGGTGTTGAATTTTTTTCAGCATTTAATGAAATGATCATATGGTTTATTTTATTTCAGTTTGTTTATATGCTAGATTACATTGATAGATTTTCATATGTTGAACCAGCCCTCTATCCCTGGGATGAAGCCTACTTGGTCATGATGGATAATTTTTTTGGATTCAGTTTGCCAGTATTTTATTGAAAATTTTTGCATTGAAGTTCATGAGTGAGATTGGTCTGTAATTCTCTTTCTTGGTTGTGTCTTTGTGTGGTTTTGGTATCAAGGTAACTGTAGCTTCATAAAAAGTGTTTGGCAATGAATCTTCTGTTTCTATTATGTGAAATACATTAAGGAGTATAGGTATTAGGTCTTCTTGGAAGTTCTGTTAGAATTCTGCATTAAAACAACCTGGTCCTGGGCTTTTTTTGCTTGGGAGGTTTTTGATGACAGCTTCTATTTCCTCGTGACTTATAGGTCTATTTGAATTGTTCACCTGGTCTTGATTTAATTTCAGTATATGGTATTTATCTAAAAAACTGTCCATTTCTTTTACATTTTCCAATTTTGTGGCATACAGGCTTTTGTAGTAAGACCTAATGATTCTCTGAATTTCCTTGGTGTCTGTTGTTATGTCCCCCTTTTCATTTCTGATCTTGTTAATTTGAGTGTTCTCTCTCTGCTTTTTGATTAGTTTGGATAGGGGTTTGTCGATCTTATTGATTTTCTCAAGGAACCAGATGTTTCATTGATTCTTTGAACTGTTTTCTGTGTCTCTATTTTGTTGACTTCAGCCCTCAGTTTATTTCTATTCTTCTACTCCTCCTGGGTGAGTCTGCTTTTTTTTTCTAGAGCCTTCAGGTGTGCTGTTAAGTCACTAATGTGTACTTTCTCCATTTTCTTTATGTGGGCACTAAGTGCTATGAACTTTCCTCTTAGCACTGCTTTCCTAGTGTCCCATAGGTTTGAGTATGCTGTGTCTTTATTTTCGTTGAATTCAAGGACGACTTTAATTTCTTTCTTTATTTCTTCCTTGACCCAGGAATGGTTCAGTAGTTGACTGTTTAGCTTCCATGAGTTTGTAGGCTTTCTGGGGGTAGAATTGTTGTTTAATTCTAACTTTAGTCCATGGTGATCTGATAAGACACAGGTGGTTACTCCAATTTTTATGTATCTGTGGATGTTTGCTTTGTTACCAAGTATGTGATCAATTTTCAAGAAGGTTCCATGACATACTGAGAAGAAAGTATATTCTTTCCTGTTTGAGTGGAATGTTCTATAGATGTCTATTAAGTCCATTTGATTCATTACATCTGTTAGTTCTTGTATTTTTCTGTTAAGTTTCTGTCTGGTTGACCTGTCCATTGGTGAGAGAAGATTGTTGAAATTGCCTACTATTAGTGTGTGGGGTTTGATTTGTTTTGAGGTCTAGTAATGTTTCTTTTACATATGTGGGTGCTTTTATATTAGGGGCATATATATTCAGGATTGAGACTTCATCCTGGTGGGTTATTCCTGTTAAAAGTATAAAGTGTCCATCTCCATCTCTTCTGATTGATTTTAGTTTGAAGTCGATTTTGTTGGATATTAGTATAGCCACACCTGCTTGTTTCTTAGGGCCGTTTGATTGAAAAACCTTTTCCCAACCCTTTACTCTGAGATAATGTCTGTCTTTGTGGTTGAGGTGTGTTTCTTGTAAACAACAGAATGTTGGATCCTGTTTTTGTATCCATTCTCTTAACCTGT